>APFE031501004.1:70873-108495 GCA_000404065.3 Pinus taeda
GTAGTTATGAAAAAAGCATTTAAATTAATAAAATTATTCAGGTTCAAAACTGCCTAATCCACACTAGCACTTAATATAATTAGTTTTTTACTCTAAAAAACCAATAACTTTTATTTCACAAAATACTTTAACAAAACACCCTCTTATCTATAATCTTTTATTTCATAATACCTTTAAAATAATAGTTTTAATTTAAAATATATCAACGAAACAAATACATATGGAAATACTAAAATTTCCTCGCAAGCATTCGAAATCACAACTCATGTATGTTCAAATACTTTGTCATGCCAACTAATTGATTACATTGTCAGAAGTATATTTGATTTTAATTTTCAATCATGAAATACAATTAAAATAATGGTGAACACAATACATAGTTTTAATTAGTTTTCATTTAATCTAAAGTATTAATTAAATGTAGATGATGATAAAATGTATATAAAATGCATTTGTAACTGTTTTAAATTTAAAATTATATATATGAAAATATTCGGTAAAAATAAACATTCATTTATTTGTATGATAATGAACTGTTTTTCCTTCAATAATGGAAATGGCTCAAATTTGAATTATAATATTGCTAATAATTGTTGTATTATTGATTTAACAACCCATAGATGATAAATTTCCCATTATATTATTTGAATAATCATATGACAATTCAATTTACATTAATTATTAATAACACCAATAACTTTCTCGCTGATAATAATAAATTTATAATAAACGTTTTATATTGTTTTTAATAATATGAAATTTAATTTATATTAATTATTTTTTTATTAATAATAATAAGAAATCTCATTATTTTATTTAAGTTACATTTTTTAATGTTTTTTAGAATAAATGTATGATATCAATTATTGATGGTGAAATAGATTCAACACATCAAAAATTTTGAGGCACCTAAATTTTCAAGCTTGACAACTAATAACCTTGGATTTATATATTTTTAGTAATGTGATAAATTTAATTTAAATTAATTAATAATAATTAATAATAATTTTTTATTAATAATAAGAAAAAAATAATAAAAATTTTCACATTATTTATTTATAATATAATTTTTCTATTAATTTCTTAAAATCTAAATATGGTGATCGTTGATTCATTGAATAGTGGAATAGATCAACACCATCAAAAAATTTGAAGAACACCTAAATTTTTTAAACTTAACAACTATATCCTAAATTATAAAAATCACTATCTAATTTTATCAAAATATTACAACAATTTCCATATTTTCAAAATTACAACCATTTCCATAATTTAAAAAAAAAAAAAACAATCTACTTAAACTACGCCTTAAAGTATTATGAATAATTTAAAGGTGGTCATTTGAATTTTTTTCCATGGCATGTAGTTCAGTGGGGTACATTGTCCCGTCAATGATTTAAAGGATTAGAAACGTCAAAATGTACGTGTAGGGTACATACTTTTCTATGGCGCAATGTTCATTCAGTGCACAACGAACTAAGTGAAATTAATAACCTGATAAATATATGAGGTTAGTATAATTACAATTTTATATAATATAGAATTGGATTTATTATAATCGTTTTAATATTAGTTATTCAGCTTTTTTTAATGGTATATTAGTTTGATTTAGTAAAAATTAATGTTTCTTATCCATAATTTAATATTTGGAATTTAATTTTTGTTTGTTGAATTGAGGCTTTTGTGATCTATATCAAGTTTATGAGAGATTTTTCTGCTTAAATCACATGATATTTTATTTTTCAATGCGTTTCGAACCAACTAGATGATATTTCATTTCTCGACGTGTTTTGAATCAACTAGTGTGGTTCATCGTGAGGACAAGTTGAAGAATCAGAGCAAGCTTTGCATGCTAGATAGTGAGAGCGGTACCTCCAACGGCTATAATTCATAACCAAGAAACGACTATATTGATCAACGGCTAAATTTGACTAGGAACTAGTTCGCTGGACCAAAGGCATAAAAATAAGTAATTTAATAAATTAAATTGGAAGTTAGTTATATTAAGTGAAAGGGACATATGGAAAACTTCACCTTTTATATATATATATAATATAAAGAGCTGAATTTTAAATGGTTATTAATTAATAGTTAGTTATAAAAGGTATTAACTATTTAATAATATATAAAAACATAAATATTAGAATAAGTAATACTTCAAATATTCATATTAAATTAATTGCTATCTAATTTTTAAATTTAAACTATCAAGATTCAATTAATTGTTTATATGATATACTTAAGAGTCTTAACTACTTTATAAAACTTTATTATAAATTATATAATAAAATAAATTAATTTTTTAAGATAAAAGTAGTATAAAAGGTATTAACAGTTTTAAAATAATAATATTAGAATCAATCAAGGGTTGGAAAGAATAAAATTATTTTAAATATTCACTATATAATTACTCGTATAATCTAATTGGTTAAATTAACTTATTATTATACAAGTAATTATAATTTCCATTAGTTAAAAGTACTAGCATAAGCCAAAAAACGAGGCGGGGGGGAGGAAGAAAACAACCATGATGAGAGTGCTAGGACCCAGCAATTATTGATCTTCCATCCATCCTCTCTATTGAGATTGCTTGACCTCTTTTCAATCTCAAGGGCTTCCCTAAATTTTCGATGATGGAACTGTGAAACTCTAGCAATAACACTAGCCTCCTCAATACAAACATGATGTTTGGTTCTTCTCCATGCTCTACTAAAGCAGAAGACTTCGTTCTCCTATGTTTAAGGTTAGTTGCGTGCTCACTAATCCTTTGATTAATGGAGTGACCAGTCTCATCAATATAAGGGGTCCCACAGGAACAAGGGATAAAATATACCCCTTTCATATCCTTAAGGTCGATAGGATCCTTCACTTATCTGAGGGACTTATGAATGGTGTTAAGGGGCCTAAAGGTCATGGGGACATTATATATCTTAAGAATCCTTGCAATCTTATTAGTGGTCCCCTGAAAAAACGGAAGATGGACACCTGGAATCTCCTCCTTCGATTCTCGTTTAATTAGAGAATTTTTGGCAGCTTTGAGGAAAGCTTTCTGACCCATGTATCTACTAAAACCATTCTCAAAAAAGATAGCAAGGAGATGGGATTTTTCCTTCTCAAAGCTATTTTTATCCGATATCCTTAGGGATCGAGTAGCAAGGGTATTGAGAACATCCATCTTCTGAGCCGAGAAATGGTGGGAACTAGCATGAAAGTACTGCTCCGTATGTGTTTTCTTTCAAAACACCTGGTGGGAGAGGGAACCATCATTATTATTAATAATAAGAATATCAAGGAAAGGGAGGTAACCATCGAATTCTTGTTCCTTAGTGAACTTAATGGTCGAGGATTAATTGTTGAGATGATCGAAGAAGAGATCTAACTCCTCTTGGCCGTGAGATCCGATGACATTGGTGTCATCTACATACCTTTTCCAAAGCTTGGGCAAGAGGCGAGCTGAGTTTAGAACCTTCGATTCAAAATCTTCCATAAAAGCATTAGCAATGACAGGGGATAGGGGTGATCCCATGGCAACCCCACAGGTTTTCTCAAATAACTCACCCTCAAAACTGAAAAACGTGGAAGTGAGGAAAATCTCAACTAACCGAGCAATGTTAGGATCTGTTAGGCAGTTGATTACTTCCATGGCCTCATTTTTAGGGATGCAAGTGTACAGGGAAACTACATCAAAACTAACAAGAATGTCGCCAGAGTCAAGCTTAATGTCCTTGAGTTCATCAACAAAGGAACCAAAGTCTTTTATGAAGGACTCTGTATGGCCAACTAAAGGCTTAAGCCTTAGCACAAGGAACTTTGCAAGAAGGTAGGTAGGATCTCCAATGGTGTTGACAATGGGACTTAAGGGAGCTTCTTCCTTGTGAATATTAGGGAGTCCATAGATCCTAGGAGTGATAGGGTTGCTCTTGATGAGTTTATGGTGTGGGGAACTCACTGAGCTACTAGATTTAATGGCAAGAGCCACATTCCTAGAAATCTTTTTTAACAGATTTTTGGGAAGTTTTTTATATCTTCCACTATTATGAAGATAATCGAACATCTTATTGCAGTAATCTTATTGAAGACAACAACTCCAACTTTATCGGCTTTTAGAACCACGATATCTTTGTTCTAGTTTAAGGATCGGAAGGCTACATATTCTTCGTTGCTAAGGTTGCTTTTAGGGGCTTTTCCCTTCTCATGACAACAACACAATCCTGCCTAATAGTATTCTTAACCCTATCAGGTAAACCTCTGATCCCAAACTCTATATCACAAATGATATCATCTACAGGGATCTTCTTAGAGGCTAAGGAAAAATTTAATCTTTTACCCAAAATTCTAAAAATTAAAGGGGAAATGAGAAACTAGATGAATTGATAACCTTGTTATTAATATGAGATGGAGAGAAGATTACTTTTATTGGTACTATGATTTAAATTAATATTATCAATATTCTCATTCTCATTAATAAAGTTATTTTTCATAGAACTATAATTATTTGTATTAATAAATAATGCATCCTTTTTATTATTATTATCATTATCATTATTCTTATTATTATTATTATCAACCTTAATACTATTACTATAAAAAATGTTATTATTATTAATATAACTATTAACGTAAATATTATTATTACATGTTAAATTATTATTATTAAAATCCAAGAGTAGAAGAAGGTTCTTACTTGGACTATCTACATAGATCTGGCTCGACAAACTAGCCGACTCCATCGAGTCACTGTTCTGCATTGAACAGGTGGAGCTTTCCTCAGGTGTTAGCATTGATAAAACCACCAGACTTGAAACGATATGGGTTGGCCCAAAACCATATTGTTTGAGTTATGAGGTCTTATTATACGCTGTTTATTATAAGTTGTTTAGTAGCTTTCATTTCTCTTAGTTACTAATTTTTCATAATCATTTATTTCTTTTCTTTTTATTTTTTTTATTTGTTTCTTCTCTTATTATTCATTTTCATCATTATAACTTCATTTCTCTAGTTACTAATTTACATTTTATTTTATATTTTTTCGTTTTATTTTCTTATTTGTTTCTTTCTTATTATTTCATTTCATGACTATAATTTTTCTCATGCTTATTATTATATTAAAAACATATTTAAATAATTTAATTAAAAAAATTATATATATTAATAAAAATAAACACACATATTAAAGTGATATATGTTTACATAAACAATTCAATTAAACGTATTTCAATTTTCATTAGTTTTTTTATTTTTGTGTTGATTGCTTTTCATTTCAATTAAACTATATTTAAACCAAGAAGAAGGTTCTATGATTAAAAAGTTCTAGGAAGTCTCTAGAGTTTAACATTGGGAAAACATTTTTTGGTATTTCTTATTATTATTTAAATTTATTTATTTGTAAAATAATTAGTTGAGATCATATTTTGGGCTATTTAATAATTCGTATTTCTATTATTTCTATAATCATTACAATTGAGCAAAAAAAAATGTGCCTTTTCCAAGATGACAACCATATTATTAAAAAATAACAATGTCTTGATAATTTCAATCAACTAAGTTCTCATTTATAAGTTGTTTTGGTCTTTTATTTAAAGAAACAAAAACAAAAAACTCCAAACTAAACCCATTAACATGTTATTTGAATTTTGGTTTTTAAAAGTCTGCTGCTCATTTTTGTGTTTGCAGTATGCAATATCCATGACGCAACAGATACAATATTTTCGACCGTACCAATCGAAATTGGATCTCTGGACAGAACCAATGTTTCTTCCATTGTGTTGAAAGTTATTTACGTTGTCAGTGATGGTGCCAGCGATTTCGTACAGAATTACTACATAAGTCATGAGGGAGTTCACTGAGGAAAAATGTGTTTACTTAGGGAGTAAAATGAACTCCCCTTTTTGGCACAGTTAGATATGTGCTTTATAAATCTTTTGAATATTATCCAGAATATTTGTGTTTCGTTTGAATATGATCAAGAATATTTGTGTTGTCAATTTTTGTCTCAGCAACATCTATCGATTGAGGCAAAGACCAGTGATTCACAAGCAGGTTATTTGTTAGTATTTGATTGAAATGCAAAATATAATATATCTGCATTTTAACCACCATTGATTTAGCTAATGTCTAATTTCATACACATTTTTGAGATATTTAGGAATTTAATATTTTTTAAAGATATTTTGGAATCTGTAATCTACATAAGGGCAGCCAATCAGCTATTATAGATTTTAAAATATTTTGAGAATCTAAATTATCACTATCTATCATAATTATAAAAGTCATGGTTAATTTCATCCACTTCCAAAATCTTTTTTAACTATTTTGGAATGTGCAATTAACATAATGATGACGACCATTAGAAATTTCAACCTATTTTGGATTTTAATTTGGACATAAAAACATCTTTTTATCTATTGCAAATTTTAGACTTTTTTGAAATTCCATAGAGGTTTTCATTCATGTCTATGTCAAGATTTTCAAAATATTTAAAAATATGAAATCAAATTAAATCTTAATGCAATGGACATAAATATGGCCCATTATGTTGAAATTACATTACTCCCTTAACAATGATTTATAGATTTAAATTTTTATTATTTGCTACTATTGTTTTTTGTCACCATAACTATTGTTTTCTAAGGCTGGACTTTTTGATTGTTTTATGTTACCATAACTATTGTTTTCTAAGGTTGGAATTTCTGATTTCTAAGGTTGATTGTTGATTAAGGGTTGTATCAGTTAAGGGAGTTAAGGGATTGTACAGTTGGTGTAACTAAGCTTCTTTCATTAGCTTTCTTTCCAGATGCGGTCACTCTATTTGGCCACCATGAAAATTTCTATGTTAATCCAAGCTTAACACAATTCTCAACTGCCTAAAAGCTACAGTAAACAACCTAGTGAAAACCCTACCATGGATGAAAATGGTAGTATTTGACATTTATAGATCATTATATAACTTTCTTTAGCATCCTTCAGACAATGGTAAGACCACTATTGCATTTATGGTAATGATATTGGTGTTGTAACTATATTGGTTGTGTTTGGGTTTTAATGTTTCTATTTGGGTGTTAATGTTTCTGAGTGGGTTCATTAATGAAAGGTTTGTAGAGAAAAAGACAGCGGCTTGTGGGACTAGAGTATTTGAGACGGCTATATTGTGTAACCCTATGCCAATAGGGACTTGTGCCAACTCTTTTCAATATCTATTCTAGGAGAATTTCCATCCCTCCCAGGTTTCCAATGAATTGCTTTCTAATGCTGTCATTTGCTTTCTAATGCTGTCATTCTTCGAGGAATCTCTCTCATTTCCTAAATCAATCATGGACACTAAACTGAGACTACTTTAATTTTATTTTAGATAGAGTTGTTTTAGGTACAAAGATCTTGAATTTCATGTCATGAAGCTAAATGTTTGATTTTTATTTTTTCTCCATTAGAATTTTATGTTTTACTTTTTTATTTTAGAATGAAATGTAATTATGTGTATTGTCTTGGAACTTTTTACAATTAGGCATTTAGTGTTTTTTGTTAATAACCATTATTTATGTTTGACAAAAAAAATTAAATGATGTTTATAATTTAACATTACGAATTAAATTTTATTATTTTTTAATATTATTTATTTTAACTTTGATGGCTTACATTCTTATTAAATAATCATTACATATTTATAGTTGAAGTTGGATTTTACCTTGCTGATCTTAGAGAAAGTTTCCCTTTTCCCTTTCTCATTTTGCAGTAGCTAATCCTTTACAAACGGGAAAGTATATGACTATTACAGTCCAATATTAGTTTCAATGGAGAAATATAGAGTTTTTTTATTTAAAATGCTAGGAGGGTCTACATAGAGTCCATTTTTTAAGTACTATATGACACCACGACATTTATGTAAGTTAAGTGTATTTTTTTAAGTAAAATTAAATTTTTTAATATATAACATCAATATTATTAGTTTTCCATAGTATTAATTTATTAGTTTAAATATTCCTAAAATGTAATTTCAAAATTTAAATATTTTTAGTTTTTATATCAAAGTCATATATAAGTTTATATAAATTTTAGTTTCATTGCATTTACTTTATCTTTATCTTTATTATTTCAACAATGGTTTATGAAATATTGTGTATGTAAACTTTAATATTCTACTAATGATTTATATAAAATTAGATGGATATAAAAAAATCTGTTTGACTTTATTTTAACCTTTTAATAACTTAATATTCGTGAGAATTACTTCAATAACCATATTTTCAATCAATTTTAGCTTTAGTATTTCAATAATGGTTTATTTAAAATTAAGGTTCTATAAAATTTATATAACTATATAAAATTTTGTGTATATAAAATTTTTGCTTGTAAAGTTTAATATTTTTCTTATGATATGTATACAAAAAAATCTATTTGACTCTATTTAACCCTTGAGTAACTTAATATTCATGAGAACTACTCCAATAGCCACATATTCAATAGAATTTATAATTTTTAAACTTTATGACAAACTGGAAATTTTTCCTTCCTCACACATGGTGAAGTGTCTTGGTGTCTCTGTTGACTCTACATCTCTTTTAGTCTCTATGTTTCACTCCTATTACTTTATTCATCTTACAATTTGGAAAGGTTTTGAGCACTCTACACTCCAATTTAGCTATATTTATAATAAGTGGCAGATACTGTCTCTGTTGACTCTACATCTCCGTTAGTCTCTATGTTTCACTCCTATTACTTTATTCATCTTACAATTTGGAAAGGTTGTGAGCACTCTCCAATTTAGCTATATTTATAATAACTGTCTCTGTTGACTCTACATCTCTGTTAGTCTCTATGTTTCACTCCTATTACTTTATTCATCTTACAATTTGGAAAGGTTGTGAGCACTCTCCAATTTAGCTATATTTATAATAAGTGGCAGATACTGTTGACTCTACATCTCTGTTAGTCTCTATGTTTCACTCCTATTACTTTATTCATCTTACAATTTGGAAAGGTTGTGAGCACTCTCCAATTTAGCTATATTTATAATAAGTGGCAGATACTAGCTACCAGGTATCACTTGTTTATATTTTCAATTTAATAGTTTAAATATATTTGTTATGATATATTTTTTATAATCGTTTTAAGTGAATTTGAAATAATTAGAAAAATATACCAACATATTTAATTTTAAAAAAATAGACTAAGAAAATGATTAGCTAAATATATTTTTATCTTAATTATTAAATATCATTTTATTCTCATCAAATAAACATAATAAAATCAACATTATATTAATTTAATATAATATAATAATACTTAATATTTAAATTATAAATTTTATCCACAATTTATTCTGATCCAAAAACATAATAAATAAACATTATATTAACTTAATATAATATAATAATACTTAATATTTAAATTTATAAAAATCTTCCACAATCTTAATAAAAAAAACAAAAACAGTGTAAAAAAAAAAAACCAATTTCGTGAAAGGCTGTTCATGGTCCCAAACCCCGGAAGCAATATTTTATCGATCATCTATTGTTTTATATTGAATGAATGACCTATTTTAGTACAATATATTGAATGACGGACTTAATATTCTACACGGGCAGGGAAAAAGAAAGAATGGTCGGCTCAATCTTTTTCGGGACATTCACAACCGGAAAACGAAAAGAATGGCCGGCTCAATCTTCATCGGGCATTTATATTTTCATTTTTTTAATTTTTAATAAGTAAGTTTAGTTGATTCTATCCAGGTTAGGTAGAATTTTTTGTTCTGCTTTTGTTACTCTGTTCTTCTTGTTACATCTTGTTTAGCACTGCTCTCTTTTTTTCTCTTAGGAGCTAAGGTGGATAGTCTATCCTTTCTGTCTGCTCGTTTTCTTGCTTCTCTTGGTTGTAACTTCATATTGTACCATAGTTTTCTTAATAGAATTAATCTTTACTGAGAAAAAAAAAAAGTTTAGTTGATGATGTTATGGTTATGTTTAATAGAGTGGAGAATTCAATTGATAATTTAAAATTCAATCAATGATTAAAGATGTTTTGATAACCCATCTAATTATTTTTCAGGAACAAAAAAGCTTAATTATATTATATAATGATCAGAGATACATTTCCCAGATAAAAACTGCATATAAGCTACAACATACTAATGTACAGCCCTTTACAAAAAACCTAAGAAAAAGATAAAAGCAATAATCCAAAAAAAATTAAAAGAATCTGTTGATCATCCAGATAGACAACCCATCTAATTATTATTATCAGTACACATTTTATTATGTATAATTATTTTTAACTTAAAAAACCCCACAATATAAAGACTCACAAAATAAAGGGTTAATAAAACTTCAATATATGAATACTGAATTTCATATACATAATGAAAACTTTTGTTTCACAGCATTACATTACAGAATGAAAGAGATCTGATTGCGATCTCATTCTACAGGCAGAGAGGATGGCGTCGCGATATAGGAAGGCATGGCATCACCGGCCATAATCACAATTAAATTTTCCCCCTTATCCTCAGAGCAAATATTTGATTCGCCTTCCTGCACTGATGTCATGTTATTTTCTACCGACTGCCCGTCTTGGGAGTCCTTTCGGTTGGAGCAACGCATAATGATGAAACAAAAGCCTATCAAAGCGATGATGAAACCAGCAACGCCGAGCACATATGGCGCTGGTGTCTTCCATACCGAAGGGATGCTCGCTTCGTAAGGTGCCGTAATATTTCTCATAGATATGTAGCTCCGGCAGCAACCTGCAAGATCGATCGATCAAATGGATTTCGGTTTACATAGGGTGGGAAAAAATATTATTTATATATATTTTGAAAGCTTAAAAAATTTGTTATGTCCTTCAGATTTAAAATAAGATCCGATGGCCCCAAAATATTTTCACATCAAGTGCGACACTAAAGTACTCAAAAAATTCGACAGCCATAAATAATTTAGTGCGCTGAGTAGATGAAAACAACTTTACTCAAGTGAAATGTTTATGCGCTGAAATGTATAATTGAAGCAAACGTGTGCTAATCTCTGTAAATAAAAAATTAATGTAGTGCGTATTCGTGAAGCCTGGAAAATAATAGTTTTGAAATTTATTCGCTCGGTAATGGGTATTAAATGATTTTATTGTTTTTAAATGAGCTCGGTTGTATATACTTGTTTTTGGATTTTGATAAGTTAAATAAAAATTATTTAAAATTAGTTATAATTATTTGTTTTAGTCTGGTTTTTTTAGGTTTTTTTTATATATTTTTTCAGTGTAATTTTTCTAAAATTTTACAATAGTTTTTTCAAATCACAAATTTAATAAGTAATTTTTCAGGATGCTAAATCCAACTCATTTAATATGTATTAACAAAGCAACAAACATTCTTACCAACTTTTTTATTATAACAATCTAGTTTTATGCTTTATAATTTAGACCTGGGATGATTTATCTCCACATAATAATGTGATTACTTGTTCATACTATACTCTTAGACGTGAATCTATAACCAAGAAAAAATACATATTTTAAATATAAAACAGGTATAAAAATAACAAATCTGACAAAAGCAATATTTATTTTTTAATAAAAAACCATTCAATATTTATATAATAAAGTATATTTTCAATTATATTAATTTAATTAAATATTAAAAGGTTTTCAATATCATTTCACTTTCACTAAATGGATATAGTAATATAAAATCCCACTTTGGTCGAAAGAAAATATATTTTGTACATACAATGTTATCGACTATAGGGGAAACCTCATTGAACTTTGTCAAGCGTCTCAACGTTGTCCACTTATTTGGATTTATAATAATTCGTTAACATTATTGGAAAAAAGTCGATATTTTAATATTATTATTTTGTTGAATATAGTAAACTAATTAGTGAGATAAAGTATAAAGTTATAATAATCACTTAGACATGTAAGATAAAACAAAATATTATGGAGGATTTTGAGATCAAGGTTTTGGTCTTGGCTCAGTTTCACTTTAAAAAATGGAAAAGGTTCATTGATGATACTTGCGTCATATGGTTTTATGGTTGCAAGAAGCTAGATCTATTTCTGAACCACTTTAATTCGCGATGAGACTCCATCAAGTTCACAATAGGAGTTGAGGTGAATGGGCGCCTTCCCTTTCTTTGACATTCTTCTCTCTAGCATGGGTGATTGTTCTATCAGTGACCAAGTTAAAAAAAAAAAAACTCACACAGAACACTGTCTCCATGCTAGTTCTCATAATTTCTCGGCCCAGAAATTCGGTGTTCTGAGCACTCTTGCTACCCGTGCTCTAAGGATATCTGATCACAACCACCTCGAGTAGAAGCAACCTAATATTCTTGAAGTTTTTAAGAATATTGGTTATAGTAGATCTCAGACCCTCAAGGCCTTTCACAAATCCTACAAAGTGCTAAGAGGTAAACCTGCTAGTTCTGATCCTACCCCTAAGGTTCATCTGCCCTATATTCAGGGAACCACAAATAGGATTGTCCATATCCTTAGAAAGTCTAATGTCTCTTGTTCATTCAAAACTCTCAATGCCATTAAGAATTCTCTTTGATCTATTAAAGACCCTATTGACCCTGAGGACATGAAGGGGGTCTACCTAGTTCCTTACTCTTGTGGTATCCACTATATCGGAGAAACATGGAGGTCTATTAAGGAGAGGACCAATGAGCATGTTGCAGACATTATACATAATTGCCCCTGTGCATCAGCCCTAAACGAACATGCAAAGAAATCCAAACACCATGTCTGCATTGAAGAATCCCAAGTCATTGCGAGGGTTGATCATTTCCATCATAGGAAACTGAGGGAAGAAATTGAGATTGAGAGGCATGGCAAAAACCTCAATAGGGATGATGGTTGGAAATTGAGTATGAGATGGATTCCAACTCTCTCTTTGTGATTCCACCTCCCTTTCTTCCCCTTTCTCCTTATTATCCTCTCTCTTTCTTTCTTTATCTCCTTCGGGTTTCTTCATTCTTCAGCTTTTTTTCCTTTCTTTTAGTTATTGTGTTTAACCTTTGTAGTTTATATCTTTTAGCAACCTTTCTCTATATTTCTCTTTTCCCCTTTTTTTGTTTTTTGAATCCCCTTAACTTTTAGTTCTTATTCTTCCTTTTGAACTTCCTCTTTCTTAATTTATTTGTTGCAATTGTTCTAGTTAGGATCTCGTGTTTATTTATTTTTATTTTGTTTTAACCTATTTCTTTGTTTCTTTATAATGCAGAAGCATCCAAACCTAGCCAACAATGTGATTGTATGTTCACATCTTGTGGCTTACAAGAGATGAATTGCATTGGACCAACTGGTCAAAATCAATTTCAGTGGAGAGGGTTGGATCTCTTGAATTAATCTTTCTCTCAATTATTATAATAATTAGAATATTGTATTATTTTTAGACTAAGAGATAAGTTGTTAGTATAGGTTTGTCTCAGAGCTTGGAAATAGGGATTTGATTGTTACAGTGATAAAAATACGGATCAAGTTGTCAATGTATTTAGGATAGGATTTGATTCATAAAAGGAAAAATAATGTAATGATAGACAGATTAGATGATTGAGAATAAAGTGTGTAAGCGAGAGTTTGTGTGAGAGAGATAGGGTTTGAGATTGAACAGAGGTCAGAAAAGGTGTTGTAATTGAGCCGAGAGGGCCAAGACTCTGTAATTTACATTTTGTTGAATAAATGATTAAGTGTGGTGTTGTGTGTTAATCTTGGTGCAGAAGTCCATTCGTATATGTGTATCGGCATTCTGGACTTAATCGGGTATTTTCTTTGTTTAAACACTTTATTTATAATTCACCGTCAATCAATTTTAAGTGTAATATTGAGCTTAAAGTGCTAAACCTTTCCTTAAGTGCTATTCCTTAAAGTATGAATTAAAGCACGTGGGTTGTATTTGATAAACGGGAAGCGGTATCTCGCGCACCCAAAAGGAGGTAAATGGTATTTGGAAAATTCACATGATTATCTTTAGAGTACAACACGTAGCACGAGAAATCACTTTTCTCGTGTGCTCTCAACTTGATATCATCCATGCAAGAATCCGCGCGAGATTGCATGACAACTGTTTGATTAGACGGGTTACATCGATGGCAGAGACCGTCTGGGTAAGTTGATGAGTGGACGATGCGATAACCGTTGGATCTGGAGGAGAGAAATCAATGGCGCGGATTGAAACACATGAAAAAAGGGAATGTCAGAGAAGGATTGACAGTGATTAGAAAAAAAAGTGGAACCCTGAAGGGGAAAATACACGTACAAAACCTATTTACACAGAGTTGATCAGATCTAAAGCTAAATAGTAGTCGAATTATAAAATACCACCTCATTTTCATCAACCTTCTGCATCATTTTGGTATTAGAGCCCATAGATTAAGTCTTGCTACAACAAACATGCCATCAAGGAGAGGAGGTGGCATAGGTCGGGGGAGACCTATAGCGAATGAAGTTCTACTGGACACGATATGAAGTCTGGGTACAAGGATGGAGACAATGGAGATTGCTCAGAGGAGTGCAACTAATGAAGGAGATGCCAGTGCTATAGAGGAATCCTCTGAGGAAGAAGAAGAGAATGAAAGTGAAGCTACCAAAGTTCTCGAGGTGTTGACCAAATCAAGTGGAAGACCAAAGATGGAAATACCTTTATATGATGAAAATCTCAATGTAGAAGAATTGATGGACAGGATGAGTTCATTGGATAAGTATTTTGACTATGAGGAGGAGGTTGATGAAAAAAAGAAGGTGAAATTTGCAGTTACCAAATTGAAGGGTCATGCAACTATCTTGTGGGATGAACTACAAGCATCCAGAGCAAGAAAAGGGAATCCCAAGATCAAACAATGGGATAAAATGGTAAGTAAATTGAAACCCAAATTTATGCCAAAAAAATTATCAGTTAAAACTTTCCAGACAGTTACAGAATTTGAGGCAAAAAGGAATGATTTTCAAAGAATATACAGAAGAGTTTTATAAGATGAACATTAGAGCAAGACATGCAGAGGATGATGAAGAGAAGGTAGCCAGGTATATCAATGGATTGAGATATGACATACAGGATGAAATCAGTTTGTTGAGTTCGAAGACAATTCAAGATGCCTATCAAGTATTTTTGAAGGCAGAAGAGAAGATGTTCAGGAAACAAAATCAAAGGAACAGAGGGAAAATTTCAGCAAGAGGTAGAGGAACTACCAGATCAAGATTTCAGCACCCTCAGTGTGAAGCAAGAAGTTCAAGTAGTAGACCACCATAGAGAGGAGAATTTAGTAAAGGAAGATTTGCACCTAGAGGAAGAGGCCAGGGAAGAGAAATTAGGTGTTATACATGTGGAGAATGGGGACATGGATCATGGCACTATCCTTATAATAAAGAAATAAATCAGACAAATGTGAATGTGGCTGAGGCAACAGAAGAGAAACCTCAAATTGTAGACAAGGAAGAATCACCTAAAGTAGGAGAATCCTTGTTGTTCAAAAGGGTATTACTTAAGGTAGACAAAGAGACAGGAGAAACGGCTCAGAGAAAGAGTTTATTCAGAACTACATGCAAGTCCAAAGGAAAATGCTACAAAGTGATAATCGATAGTGGGAGCACTGATAACCTTGTTTCTACAGAAATGGTGGACAAGTTAGGAGTAGTGAAAATAGTACACCCTACTCCTTACAATGTATCATGGTTGCAAAAAGGACACCAACTTATTGTGACAGAAGAATTCAAGGTAGAGATACAGATTGGTACTTATAAGGATGTGATATTGTCTGATGTAATGCCAATGGATGTATGCCATGTGTTGCTGGGAAGACCTTGGCAGTTTGATTGGAAAGCTTTTCATGATGGGAGAAGAAATACTTACACTCTGGAGAAGGATGGCAAGCTATTCATGATGGGAGAAGAAATACTTACGCTCTATAGTTTAACATTGAGAAAACATTTTTTGTTATTCTTTATTATTATTTAAATTTATTTATTTGTAGAGTAATTAATTGAGATTATGTTTTGGGCTATTTAGCAACTCCTATTTATCTAATTACTAATTTTTTGTTTTTAGTTTTAATTTAGTTTTTTAATTTCAATTTTCATTACATTTGGATTTTGGAGTCACTAATATTGAATAGAGAGGAAAGTTTCCATTCTTGCAAATTAAGAAAAACATATGCTTATCCAAATGAAACATGTAGTAAAAAATGAACAAAGTTCGTACAGTGATGTGCGTTAACGGTGAGTTTCTCGGGAAGCCAGGAGACCTTGGTTCAATCTCACGGAACTACTTTACTGGTGGCGCAAAGGGGCGGACTCCCCTCCCGATGAGTCTGCCTTGCTAAATCATAGATCTTATATACCCAGTCTACAGGTTGGTGTTAACTTTTGGTTTTGTAGTCACTACTATTGAATAGGAGAATGTTTCCATCTGCATCAAGAAAAACATTTGCCGATCCAAGATACACCATGTTAGTAAAAAATGAACAATGTCTCTTTTTTTTTTAGATCTAGGACAATTGGTAACTGGTGAGAGTTATCCTGAACAGACCGAGGATCAAATCTAACTGGCTGGCACTATAAACCTAGGCTACGTGCAACCGCCTGCAAGCCGCACAATAGTAGGAAACTTATGCCTCAACAAGAGCCAAGATGTCCGCTATGGGGTCGCCTACTCTTCTAGCCAAGACACAACAGCTCATATATATACTCAATGAGATTTGAACCCTCATCTCGGGGGTTACACCCCTGAAACTTACCGTTGAAAATAAATAGATAAATAAATAAAATAATGAAAAATGAACAATGTCTTGATAATTTCAATCAACTAAATTCTCATTTACAAGTTCTTTTGTTTCTTTTATTTAAAGAAACAAAAACACAAAACTCCAAACTAAACCCATCAACATGTTATTTGAATTTTGCTTTTTTATTTTTAAAAGTTTGCTGCTCATTTTTGTGTTTGCAGTATGGAATATCCATGACGCAAGAAAAACAATATTTTAGATAGTACCAATCGAAATTGGAGAGATCTGTGGACCAAGCCAATGTTTCTTCTATTGTGTTGAAAGTTATTTACGTTGTCGGTGTTGGTGCGAGCGATTTCGTACAGAATTACTACATAAGTCATGAGCTTATGAGGGAGTTCACTTTGGAAAAATGTGTTTACTTAGGCAGTAAAATGAACTCCCCCTTTTGGTACAGTTAGATATGTGATTTACAAATCTTTTGAATATTATCAAGAATATTTGTGTTTCGTTCGAATATTATCAAGAATATTTTTGTTATCAATTTTTGTCTTAGCAACATCTATCAATTGAGGTAAAGACCAGTGATTCACAAGCAGATTATTTGTTAGTATTTGATTGAAATGGAAAATATAACATCTACATTTTAACCATGATTGATTTAGCTAATGCCATACATATTTTTGAAAAATTTTGGAATCCAATATTTTTTAAAGACATCTTTAAATCTCCAATTGACATAAGGGTAGTCAGTTAACTATTGTAGATTTTAGAATATTTTGAAAATCTAAATTATTACTATCTATTTTAGTTGCAAAAGTCATTGTTAATTTCCTTCACTCCCAAAACCTTTTTTTAACTATTTTGGAATCTGCAGTCCACATAATGATGACAACCATTACAAATTTCAGTCTATTTTGGAATTTAGTTTGGACATAAAAACATTTTTTTGTCTATTTGCAAATTTTAGAATATTTTGAAATTCCATAAAGGTTTTCATTCATGTCTATGTCTAGATTTTCAAAATATTTAAAAATATGTAATCAAGTTAAATTTTAATGCAATGGACATAAATATGGCCCATTATGTTGAAACTACATTACTTCCTTTACAATGATATCTATATTTAAATTTTTATTGTTTTTGCAACTATTGTTTTATGTCACCATAAGTTTTCTAAGGTTGGAATTGCTTATCTCTAAGGTTGATTGTTGATTAGGGGTTGTATCAGCTAAGGGATCATACAGTTGGTGTGACTAAGCTTCCTTCATTAGGGTTTTTTTCCAGAGGCGATCACTCTATTTGGCCACGATGAAAATTTCTGTGTTAATCCCAAGATTAACACAATTCTCAACCGCCTGAAGGCTATTGTAAACAACCTAGTAAAAACCCTACCATGGATGAAAATTGTAATATTTGATATTTATACATCATTATATAACTTCGTTCAACATCCTTATCATTATATAACTTCGTTGAACATCCTTCACACAATGGTAAGACCACTATTAAACTTACGATAATGGTATTGGTGATGTAACTATATTGGTTGTGTTTGGGTTTTAATGTTTCTGAGTGGTTTCATTAATAAAAGGATTGTAGAGGCCAAGAGAGCGTCTTGTTGGACTGGAGTAATTGAGACCACTATGTTGTGCAACCCTAGGCCAATAGGGAAGTGTGCCAACTCTTTTCAATATCTATTCTAGGACAATTTCCATCCGTCCAGGTTTCCCATGAATTACTTCCTTATGCAGTGATTCTTCGAGGAATCTCTCTCATTTCCTAAATCAATCATGGACTCTAAACTGAGACCACTTGAATTTTAATTTCGATAGAGTTGTTTTAGGTGTAGAGATCTTAAATTTAATTTCATGAAGCTAAATGTTTGATTTTTTTCCATTAGAATTTCATGTTTTACTTTTTGATTTTAGAATGAAATGTAATTATGTGTATTGCTTTGGAACTTTTTAAAGTTAAGATTTTAGTTTTTTTTTAAATAGCCATTATTTATGTTTGATCAAAAAATATTTAAATGATGTTCATAATTTAACATTACAATTAAATTTTATTATTTTTTAATATTATTTATTTTTAATTTTTATGGCTTACATTCTTATTAAGTAATCATTACATATTTATAGTTGAAGTTGGATTTTACCTTGCTAATCTTAGGGAAGGTTTCCCTCTTCCTTTCCTCATTTTGCACTAGCTAATCCTTTACAAAGGGGAAAGTATATGACTATTACCTTCCAATATTAGTTTGAATGGAGAAATATAGAATTTTTTTATTTAAATGCATGGAGAGTTTACATAGAATCCATTTTTAAAATAATATATGACACCACCACATTTGTGTAAGTTAAGTGTATTTTATTTAAATAATATTATTAATTTTTTAATAACACAATTATTAGTGTTCCATATATAATTAATTAGTTTAAATATACTAAATTAGTTTCAAAATTTCAACATTTAGTTTTAATCAAAGTCATATATAGTTTATATAAATTTTCATGCAGTTACTCATCTTTAGCTTTATCAACAATGTTTATAAGAGATGTATATGTAAACTTTAATATTCTACAAAGATTTAGAATAAAATAGATTTATATAAAAATTATGTGACTCTATTTAACTTTTCAGTAATAATATTAATGAAAAATACTTCAATACCATTTTCATCAATTTAGTTTTATGTCAATAATGGTTTATATAAAATTAACTATAAAATTTATATAATATAAAAATTTTCAATGTCATTTAAAAATTTATAAAATTTTGTATATATAAAATTTTTTCATGTAAAGTTTAATATTTTGTTAATGAGTTACATAAAATTAGATGTATACAAAAAAATCTATTTGACTCTATTTAACCCTCGAGTAACTTAATATTCGTGAGAACTACTCCAATAACCACATATTCAATAACATTTTTAGACTTTATGGCAAAGTGGAAAGTTTTCCTTCCTCACTACACACATGGTGAAGTGTCTTTGCGACTCCGTTAGCCTCTATGTTTCATTCTTATTACTTTATTCATCTTACAATTTGCAAAGGTTGTGAGCACTCTACATTCCTATTTAGCTATATTTATACTATAGACTCCAAATTAGTTATATTTATAATAAGCAACAGATACTAGCTACTATTTAGCGCTCCTTTATATTTTCAATTTAAAATTTAAATATATTTTTTAGATATATTTTATTAAAAGGTGTAAGTGAATTTAAAATGTTAATTTAAAAACATAGATATGTATATACTAAAAAATGATTTAGCTAAATATTTCCCTTATATTAATTATTATCAATATCATTTTATTCTCATCAAAATAAACATATAAAAATCAACATTATATTAACTTAATATAATATAATACATGCTTAATATTATATTATAAAAACTTCCACAATTTATTTCATCCTATAAACATAATAATAAAATTATATTAACTTAATAATATAATAATAGTTTAATATTTAAATTATAAAAATCTTCCGCAATCTGAAAGAAAAACCTACCGCAGATAAAACAAAAACACAAAGTGGAGAAAACAGAAAACCAATTATGTCAAAGGCTGTTCATGGTCCCAAAGCCCGCAAGCAATATTTTATAGATCTTCTACTGTTTTATATTGAATGAATGACGTATTATTGTACAATATATTGAATGAAGGACTTAAGTACATGGGCTAGGGAAAAAGAAACGGATGGTCGGCTCAATCTTTTTCGGGACATTTAAGAGCGGAGAATGAAAAGAATGGCCGGCTCAATCTTCACCGGGCATTTATATTTTCATGTTTTTAATTTTTAATAAGTAAGTTTAGTTGGTGAGATTATGGTTATGTTTAATAGAGTGGAGAATTCAACTGATCATTTAAAATTCAATCAATGATTTAATATCTAAACTGTTTTGACAGCCCACCTAATTATCATTATCAAATACCAGTACACATTTTATTGAAATTCAATCAGTGATTTAACGTTTAAAAACCAGTACACATTTTATTGAAATTCAATCAATGATTTAACGTCTAAAAATGTTTTGACAACGCGCCTAATCATCATTATCAAATAATAGATTTGAAAATAATGTTTTGATGTATGGCGTTAAGCCTGGAAAATAATAGATTTGAAATTAAGTAAGCTTGGTAACTGGCAATTCCTTTAAATGCGCTGAGCTGGGTTGTATAGGCTTATTTTTGGATTTTGATAAGTTAATTATCTAAGCGTAGTAATAATTAGTTGTTATTAGTGTGATTTTTGGAAAGCTTTTTGCGGTGAGTTTCTTCAGTGTAATTTATTTAAAATTTGGCACAATTTTTTTCAAATCACAAGTTTGACAAGTTTGATGGATAACCCTACACATTCGAAGTGTCTTAAAAAATTTTCAATATGTGAATCCATATATATACAATTAAAAACTAATTTAAATACACAAATCAAAATACTAAAAATCCAAAAACACACTATATACAATCCCACTCATTTAATACCTATTAACCAAACAACAGACATTCCTACATACTTTTTTATTATAACAATCTAATTTTATGCTTTATAATTTAGACGTGGGATGATTTATATCCGCATAATAATGTGATTACGTGTTCATACTATACTCTTAGACGTGAATCTATAACCAAGAAAAAATATACCTTTTAAATATAAAATAGGTATAAAAATAACAAATCTAACAAAATCAATATTTATTTTTTAATGAAAACAATTCAATAGTTATATAATAAATTATATTTTCAATTATACTAATTTAAATAAATGTTAAAAGGTTTTCAATATCATTTTACTTTCTCTAATGGATTCGTAATATAAAATCCCACTATGGTAAAAAATAAATATTTTGTACATACAATGTCATCGACTATAAGGAAACCTCATTGTACTTGGTCAAGCGTGCTCAACATTGTCCACTTATTTGGATTTAAAATAATTCATTAAACTTTATTGGAAAAAAGTCGATATTTTAATATTATTATTATTATGTTGAATATAATAAACTAATTAGTGAGATAAAATATAAAGTTGTAATAATCACTTAGACATGTAAGATAAAATAAAATACTATGGAAGATTTTGAGATCAAGGTTTTAATCTTGGCTCAGTTTCACTTTAAAAAATGGAAAAGGTTAGTTGATGATATTTGGGTTATCTGGTTTCATGGTTGGGAGAAGTTGGATCTATTTCTAAACCACTTTAATTCGCAATTAGACTCCATCGAGTTCACGATGGGAGTTGAGGTGAATGGCCACCCTCCCTTTCTTGAAATTCTCCTCTCTAGGACGGGTGATGGTTCCATTAGTCACCAACCTTTTCGAAAAATAAGTCACATGAAACAATATCTCCATGCCAGTTCGCATAATTTCCTGGCCTAGAAATTCAAGGTTCTGAGTACTCTTGCTACCCGTGCTCTAAGGATATATGATCACAACCACCTCGAGCACGAGAAATCTCATCTTCTTGAAGTTTTTAAGAATAATGGTTATAGTAGATCTAAGAGCCTCAAGGCCTTTCACAAACCCTGCAAAGTGCCAAGAGGTAAACTTGCTAGTTCTGATCCTATCCCTAAGGTTCATCTCCCCTAAATCCAAGGAACCACAAATAGAATTGTCCATATCCTTAGAAAGACTAATGTCTCTTATTCATTCAAACCTCTCAATGCCATTAAGGATTCTCTTAGATCTATTAAAGACCCTATTGACCCTGAGGACATGAAGGAGGTCTACTTAGTTCCCTTCTCTTGTGGTATCCGCTATATCAGAGAAACATGGAGGTCTACTAAGTAGAGGATCAATGAGCATGTTGTAGACATTATACACAATTGCCCGTGCACATAAGCCCTACACGAACATGCAGAGAACTCCAAACACGACGTTTGCATTGAAGAATCCAAAGTCATTGCAAGGGTTGGTCATTTCCATCATAGGAAACTGAGGGAAGCAATTGAGATTGAGAGGCATGGCAAAAACCTCCATAGGGATGATGGTTTGAAATTGAGTACCAGTTGGATTCCAATTCTGTCTTCATGATTCCACCTCCGTTTCTTCCCCATTCTCCTTCTTATCGTCTCTCTTTCTTTCTTTATCTCCTTCGAGTTTCTTCTTTCTTCCCCCTTTTTCCCTTTCTTTCAGTTATTGTGTTTAACCTTTGTAGTTTATATCTTTTAGCAACCTTTCCCTATATTTCTCTTCTCTCCTTTTTCTGTTTTTTGAATCCCCTTAAGTTTTAGTTCTTATTCTTCCTTTTGAACTTCCTCTTTCTTAATTCATTTGTTGCAATTGTTCTAGTTAGGATCTCCTGTTTATTTATCTTTTATTTTTTTAACCTATTTCTTTGTTTCATTATGATGTAGGAGCATCCAGACTTAGTCAACAATGTTATTTCATGTTCACATGTTGTGGCTTACAAGAGATGAATTGCATTGACCCGAGTGGTCAAAATCAATTTTAGTAGAGCAGGTTGGATCTCTCGAATTAATCTTTCTCTCAATTATTGTAATAATTAGAATATTGTATTATTTTTAGACTAAGAGATAATTTGTTAGTATAGGTATGTCTTAGAGCTTGGAAATAGGGAACTGATTGTTAGGCTAATAAAAATAGGGATCGAGTTGTCAATGTGGTTAGGATAGGATGTGATTGATAAAAATGAAAAAGAATGTAATGATGGAGAGATTAGATGATTGAGAATAGAGAGTGTAAGTGAGAGTTTGAGTGATAGAGATAGGGTTTGAGATTGAATAGAGGTCAAACAAAGTGTTGTAATCAAGCCAAGAGGGCCAAGACTCTGTAATTTACATTTTTTTGAATAAATGATTAAGTGTCGTGTCGTATGTTAATCTTGGAGTAGAAGTTCATTTCTAACTGGGTATCGGCATTCTCGAATTAATCGGGTATTTTCCTTTGTTTAAACACTTTATTTATAATTCAACTTCAATCAGTGTTAAGTGTAATATTGAGCTTAAAGCGCTAAACCTTTCCTTAAGTGCTTTTCCTTAAAGTATGAATTGAGACACATGGGTTGTATTTGATAAACAGGAAGTGGTATCTCACGTGCCCAAAAGGAGGTACATGGTATTTTCAAAATTCATGCGATTATCTTTAAAAGTCAACACGTAGCATGAGAAAATAACTTTTCTTTCATGCTCTCGACTCGATATCTCTTGCGCAAGAATCGGCACGAGATTGCGTGACAGCAGTTCAACTGGACGAGTCGCATCGACGATGAAGATCGTCCAAGTAAGTTGATGAGAGAACGACGCGATAACCGTTGGATCTAGAGGAGAGAATTCAACAACGCAAATTGAAGCGCACGAAAAAAGGGAAAGTCAGAGAAGGACTGTTAGTGATTAGATAGAAAAGCAGGACCCTCAGGGGGAAATACACGTACATAACCTATTTGCGTAGAGCTGATTGGCTCTAAACCCAAAAGGTAGTCGAATTATAGACTACCACCTCATTTTCGTCAAAATTCAGTGTCATTTTGGTATCAGAGCCCAAAGATTAAGTCTTGCCACAACAAACATGCCACCGAGGAGAGGAAGTGGCATAGGTCGGGGGAGACCTGTAGTGAATGCAGTTCTGCTGGATGAGATCCAAAGTTTGCGTACAAGGATGGAGACAATGGAGACTGCTCAGAGGAGTGCAATTGATGAAGGAGATGCCAGTGCTACAGAAGAATCCTTTGAGAAAGAAGAAGAGAATGAAAGTGAAGCTGCCAAAGTTCTCAAGGTGTTGGCCAAAGCAAGTGGAAGGCCAAAGATGGAAATACCTTTGTATGATGGGAATCTCAATATAGAAGATTTGATGGACTAGATCAGTTCACTGGATAAGTATTTTGACTATGAGGAGGAGATTAATGAAAAAAGAAGTTGAAATTTGTAGTTACCAGATTGAAGGGTCATGCAACTATCTCGTGGGATGAACTACAAATATCCAGGGAAAAAAAGGGAAGTCCAAGATCTAACAATGGGATAAAATGGTAAGTAAATTGAAACCCAAATTTATGCCAAAAGATTGTCAGTTAAATATTCTCAGACAGTTACAAAATTTGAGGCAAAAAGGAATGACTATCAAAGAATATACATAAGATTCAAGGGATCTCTACTTGAATGGTTCATGAGGCACAATACTTGCTAAGGTTTTGCAAATGGGGTAGCAAGCTAAGTGAGCTTGATTGTGGGAAAAACTCCACAGTTAAGCGTGCTTGAGCCAGAGGAGATCTGGGATGGGTGACCTCCTGGGAAGTCCTGGTTAACGGGAGCAAGCCCCGGAAGTGATGATTGATGCTATGTGATTCGTTCTGCACATTTCACTAGTCTCAATCCCACTTCTTCACCCCTGTGAGCATCACCCGATGCAATGAGTGTTAGGTGAACTATTCAAAAATCATGAGAAATTAGTCAGTTACGACTACCTCTCATGGAAATGGTCATACGTGAATGACTTACTTAACGCAGTTGAATCCCAAAATGATATCTAATATACATAAGAGTTTTGTAAGCTGAACATTAGAGTAGGAAACACAAAGGATGATGAAGATAAGGTAGCTAGGTATATCAATGGATTGAGATATCGCATATAGGATGAAATCATCTTGCTGAGTCTGAAGACAATTCAAAATTCCTATCAAGTAGTTTTGAAGGTAGAAGAGAAGATGTTGAGGAAACAAAATGAAATGAACAGAGGGCAAAGTTTAGCAAGAGGTATAGGAACTACTAGATCAAGTTTTCAGCACCCTTAGGGTGAACCAGGAGGTTCAATTAGTAGACCAACATAGAGGAAGATTTGCACCCAGAGGAAGAGGTCAGGGAAGCGAAATTAGGTGTTATACACGTGGAGAATGGGGACATGGATCATGGGACTATCCTCATAATAAAGCAACAAATCAGAGAAATGTGAATTTGGTTGAGGCAAGGGAAGAGAAACCTCAAATTGCGGACAAGGAAGTATCACCTGAAGTGGGAGAATCCTTGTTGTTGAAAAGGGTATTGCTTAAGGTACAGAAAGAGACAAGACAAACAACTCAGAGAAAGAGTTTATTTAGAACTACATGCAAGTCCAAAGGAAAATGATGTAAAGTGATAATTGATAGTGGGAGCATTGATAACCTTGTTTCTATAGAAATGGTGGACAAGTTAGGACTAGTTAAAACAATACACCCTACTCCTTACAAAGTATCATGGTTGCAAAGAGGACATCATCTTATTGTGACAGAAGAATTCAAGGTAGAGATATAGATTGGTACTTATAAGGATGTGATATTGTGTGATGTAATGCCAATGGATGTATGCCATGTGTTGCTGGGAATACCTTGACAATTTGATCGGAAAGCTATTAATTATGGGAGAAGAAATACTTACACTCTGGAGAAGAATGGAAATAAACACACATTGTTGCCATTAAAGGATTAAGCGGGCAAAGAAGCGCTAGGAAACAATGTTATTCTAATGATGGGAAGCAATTGTTGCAAGAAGTCAAGAAGGATGAACAGATGCATTTTGATTTCATAAGGAGACCTAAGGTAATTTTAACTTCTACAAACTTAGATGATTTATCCGAAGAAATCAAAACTCTGTTGAATGATTTTTTTGATATTATTGTGTATGAGTTTCCAAATGCGTTACCACCCATTAGGAGTATAGTCATTATATTCATCTAATACCTGAAGCAAGTTTTCCAAACAATGCAGCATATAGGTTAACTCCTTAATGGAATGCAGAAGTTGGAAGAAGAGTGCAACAACTGATGGATAAGGGATTAATCACAAAGAGTCTTAGTTCATGTGTTGTACCAATAGTACTCAGTCCAAACAAAGGTGGTGAATGGGATATGTATACAGATTCCAGAGACATAAACAAGATTACTATCAGGTATAGATTTCCTTTACCACGCATGGATGATTTGATGGATTGTCTATGTAGGTCAAAGTATTTTTCAAAAATAGATCTGAAAAGTGGATATCATAAAATAAGGATTAGAGAAGGAGATGAATGGAAGACTACATTTAAAACAAATAGTGGGTTATATGAGTGGTTAGTGATGCCTTTTGGACTCACTAATGCACCTAGCACATTCATGAGGTTAATGAATGAAGTGTTCAAGGAATATGCAGGCAAGTTTGTCATTATTTATCTTGATGATATTTTAGTTTTCAATAGAGGCAAATAAGAACATCTGGAGCATCTTAAGTTGGTTTTAATAACTATGCAAAAAGAGAAATTGTTGATAAATCTAAAGAAATGTAGTTTCATGAAAGAAGAATTAATCTATTTGGGATTTTTAGTTTGTAAAGAAGGTTTGAAAATGGATCCAGAGAAAGTCCAAGCAATTTGGAACTGCCCTACTCCAAGAAACATATTTGAGGTAAGAAGCTTTCATGGTCTTGCAAGTTTTTATAGAAAATTTATCAGAACTTTTAGTTAGATTTGTGCACCAATTAATGAAACAATCAAAGAGACTAATCAACCATTCAAGTGGATAGAAGTAGTAGACTGAAATTTTAAGTTGCTAAAGAAGAAAATTACAGAGAAACCAGTTTTAGCTTTACCTGATTTTGGATAAGTATTTCAAGTTGAAACTGATGCTAGTGGAGTTGCAATTGGAGCAATTTTGAGTCAGGAACAAAGACCAATAACCTACTTTAGTGAGAAACTAACTGAAGCTAAGAAGAAATATTCTTCTTATGATAAATAATTTTATAATATTGTGCAAGCTTTAAAAAAATGGAGACATTATTTGCTATCAAAAGAGTTTGTATTGTATTGTGACAATCATGCATTATAGTATATAAACAATCAACTAGAATTAAATGAAAAACATGCCAAGTGAGTAGAGTTTTTACAGAGTTTCACTTTTTGTGATAAAGCACACAAGTGGTAAGTTGAACAAAGTTGTTGATGCTTTGAGCAGGGTAAATTTCATTGTGCAAGAATTAAAAGTTGGTGTTGTAGGATTTGAAGAAATGGTTGATATGTATAAAGATGATGTAGAATTTAAGGATATTTATGCAATTGTACAAGACCCAACAATTATTAATAGAATCAAGTGGTTAGACTATCTTATCCAAGGAGGTTTACTGTTTAAAGGTAATAAATTGTGCATTCCCAAATGTTCTATGAGGGAAAACATAATCAAGGAGAAACATAGTGGAGGATTATCCGGTCACTTTGGACGAGACAAAACCTTTTCTCAGGTAAATGCTTTTTACTATTGGAAAAAGATGCAAACTGATGTTAAGATATTTGTTGAGAAGTGTAGGATATGTCAGCATGCTTAAGGGAGAAGCCAAAATATAGGATTGTACCAGCCATTGCCAATACCAAACCGACCATGGGATGCAGTTAGTATGGATTTTATTTTGGGGTTACCTAGAAATCAAAGAGGGAATAATTCCATTTATGTTGTGGTAGATAGATTTTCCAAAATGGCACATTTCATTGCATGTAAAGAGACTAGTGATGTAACACATATTTCTAATCTATTTTTTTCAAAAGTTGTAAGGTTACATGGATTTCCTATAAGTATTGTGTCTGATAGGGATACAAATTTTGTTGGTAATTTTTGGAGAACTCTTTGGAAGAAATTAGGTGCCAACCTTAGTTTCAGTTCAGCATATCACCCTCAAACAGATGGATAGACCGAAGTAGTAAACATAAGCCTGGGGAACATATTGAGAAGTTTAGTGTATCAAAATCCTATGCAGTGGGATTTAGCACTTGCTCAAGCTGGGTTTTCTTATAATGACAGTCCAAATTGAAGTACTAGAATGAGTCCATTTCAGATTATTTTTGGAATAAATCCAAAAGGTGTCTATGAACTCGGAAATTTGGGTAAACAGGAAATAAGAAGTGCAAAAGTTGAAGAGTTTGCAGAGCAGATGCAGAGACTACAAGAAGATGTCAGAGACAGATTGCAGGAAAGTAGTGGCAAATACAAATAGAGAGATGATATGAAGATGAGAGAAGAGGAATTCCAAGTGGGAGATCTAGTGATGGTATACTTGAGAAAAGAAAGATTTCCTATTGGTACATACAATAAACTAAAGATGAAAAAGATAGGACCATGTAGAATTGTGAGGTAGTTTTCAACTAATACTTCTAAAATTGAATTGCTAGAAGGGATTGGAATATCACTTATCTTTAATATTGTAGATTTGTATCCATATAAGGAGACAAAGTCAAAGCTACAGAATGAATTTGCAGGATATGAAGTTCAAAGTTGAGACTGGGAAGAACAAATACCAAAGAAAATCAAGAAAGAGGTGGAAGCTGTTTTGGAGAAAAGAGTATCCAAAAGAACCAAAGGAAAATTTTATTTTCACTATCTAGTCAAATGGAAGGGACAATCGGTAGAGGATGCTAGTTGGTTAGCAACAATAGAAGTATAGAACTATGAAGTAAATCTTGAAAGTTTGATGTACAATTTTTTTCTTCCCCGAGAGTTTGATGCAGGAGCATCCAGACTACGCCAACAATGTGATTGTATGTTCACATGTTGTGGCTTACAAGAGATAAATTTTATTGACCTTAGTGGTCAAAATGAGTTTTAGTAGAGAGGGTTCGATCTCTCGAATTAATATTTATATCAATTATTGTAATAATTAGAATATTGTATTATTTTTAGACTAAGACATAAGTTGTTAGTATAGGTGTGCCTCAGAGCTTGGAAATAGGGATTTGATTGTTAAACTCAGAAAAATAGCGATCAAGTTGTCAATTCAGTTAGGATAGGATTTGATTCATAAAAGGAAAAAGAGTGCAATGATAGAGAGATTATATGATTGAGAATAGAGTGTGTAAGTGAGAGTTTGAGTCACAGAGATAGGGTTTACGATTGAGCAGAGGTCAGAAAAACTATTGTAATCAAGTTGAGAGGGCCAAGATCTATAATTTACATTTTGTTGAATAAATGATTAAGTGTGGTGCTCCATTTTAATCTCGGAGCAAAAGTTCCTTCATATCTATGTATGGGCATTCTAGACTTGATCCCATATTTTCCTATGTTTAAACACTTTATTTATAATTCACTGTTAATCAGTGTTAAGTGTAATATTGAGCTTAAAGCGCTAAACCTTTCCTTAACCCCTTTTCCTTAAAGTATGAATTAAAGCATGTGGGTTGTATTTGATAATCGGGAAACGTATCTCACACACCCAAAAGGAGGTAAATGATATTTGGAAAATTCACATGATTATCTTTAGAGGTTGACACATAGCATGA
Organism: Pinus taeda; assembly: GCA_000404065.3. Taxonomy (NCBI): domain Eukaryota; kingdom Viridiplantae; phylum Streptophyta; class Pinopsida; order Pinales; family Pinaceae; genus Pinus; species Pinus taeda. The sequence goes on from APFE031501004.1 coordinate 100,815, forward strand.
GAAAAACCACTTTTCTAGCATGTTGTTGACCCAATATCATCCGTGCAAGAATCATGATGAGATTTCATGACAACCATTCGATTGGATAGGTAACATCGATGGTGGAGATTGGTCGAGTAAATTGATGAGTGGATGAATCGATAACCGTTGGATCTAGAGGAGAGAAATCAACGGTATGGATTGAAGCACACGACAAAAGGGAAGGTCAGAGAAGGATTGAAAATGATTAGACAAAAAGGGAGGACCCTCAGAGGGAAAACACACATACAAAACCTATTTGCGCATAGTTGATTGGCTCTAAACCGAAACAATAGTCGAATTATAGACTACCTCCTTATTTTTGTCAACCTCCTTCGTCACATTATAATTTGAAATCGGTCTAGCTCACTCCATCAATCAATAATCATATAATAATGATAAGAAATAAATAATTATTAAAATATATTATTAAATATCTTAAAATTGAGTTAATCCCAATAATTATTTTTCAACTCAATATACTTAATCCCAATAATTATTGGAATAAGTCATCCACTAATACTATATAGCATATAAATTAGACAATTTTAAAAATAGTAATTTATATCTATTTAATGCATAACGGCTAGTATTTAACTAATTAATTAATATTCTAAGAGATATCTCCCTTTCCCCTTTCTTTAATAAAATTTTTAACTAACTTACCAACGCCTAGTTTTCAATGACTATCTCTGGGCAGTGATACATCCACGCTATTTATACCTTCTGATGGATTGATTGCTCACCTTGTCCTGAGGATGAACCACATTAATTGGTTCGAAAAGATGACCAAATCCTAACTATGTGATTAATCCGAAAGACTTCTATCTAAAATATTATCTTGTTAGAAACCAAGCCTTCCTCACTTCGATAATTTGTAAATTAATAGTGTGAGGACTTGAACCTTTTGGTATTATTGAGGCTTTAGATATAATTTTATATTTCTAAGAGTAATGTCAAGAGGATCAAATGTTTTAGGTGCAAATTTATTTTAGAGTGAAAAATAATTCTGTAATTTTTTATTGTTTAAATTGTATTCTTGAATGTTATAGAGATTACATAGCATTGGCATTAAGTGATTTTATCAGGCACATTAAACTAGTATTTTTGTTATTAATATATGAATATTAATTCATATTAAAATATTTTAATCATAATCCACATTCCATATTTTATTCTGTACTACGTTAAAATATTTTGTTTTTAACATATTTTTTTCTATATATGAATATACATGAAGTTGATATCATATGTTAAAATATTTTTGAAAAGTATACTCACATATTTTTTTACTTCTAATTAAATGAAATTATATTAAATATGGATAGCATTCTTTTATTTATTATAGCCAACATTTCTTTTCTATTTAGAGAATATTTTATTTTTATTTTAAAAGGGACAAATATACTTACACAATGCCTTCACACTAGGGTGTAGAATGTGCCCCTCAATAATATCATTTTAAATTTATTTTTATGTTATTTAATAATACTAATAATGTTGTGGAAGATTTCACATGGTGTAATCTCTTTAGTTGGAGGTTTTAGGAGTTAAGTGATTGAATCTTCCTCTTAAACAAATTCACCACCAATCATATCACTTATAGATTATTATTTCATTCTCAAGGGCTTTTGTGGTGGTTTAAGGTATCATTTGTACCCATTAGATATGATAAAATATAAAATTATGAACGTGATACAAGAAAAAAGGTTTTGAACAAACTAATTCAAGTTTGTTTATCTCAAAATGTTAACTTGTGTTATACCAATTTAGCTATTTCTAGATTTAGATCTCACTAACATATGATGTGACAACACCTAATCATTAGTCTGGAATCAAAACTCATAAAAATGAGGTCTTGAATTTTTTGATTGTGCAAGTACATAAAACCTAACATTCCACTAATCACAAGTTCGAATAATTCTACTACTAAGACAACATGAACTAGTATGTAAATTAGTATTGGAATAATCTTCAATATAGAAATTCTAAATTGAGATTTTATGAAGATATGCTCAAAAAAACGCTAATATAATGGTTGATTCATTCCTCTAAAATGGACATTCAAATAGTGTAGAAATTATATAAGTGAGAAGATGGCATGTATGAACATTCCCTTGTTAATTTGATGAACAAATTATTGGGTATGTGTTATATTCTTTACACGACTATCCCCACATGTTGTATGTTGTAACATGAATAGAGGTAGGGTTAGAGAGAGGTCATAAAGGGGCAGAATCCCTCTTACTCAGGGGTTTGGAAGAAACTCCGATGAAAAGAATGCATGGTTTTTTGCATCCAATTTGTGTCATTTTCAACACACAATTTTTTTCCTTTAACAATTTTGTGGTGCATGATGGTTTTTCTCAAGATTTTGTAGATTCGGTTAAGGAACTATGATTATATGATAATAAATGATAGATGGATTAATAATTTATTGATGTCGTAAGATATATATATTGTATTGCAATATTATATAAAAGAATGTATTAAAAAACAATTGTTGGCCTTCTGGGTTTGGGTTTCTAGAATAAAATATTTTTGATAATATATGATTCCCATTGCATCCTTTTTGTTCTATTAGGAATCTGATTCCTGTAGTTAAATATATACGGTTAAAATATACATTTGGCATCAGAGTAATTTTGGTTTCATGTGGACACCTTTGTGGCTAATGGGTTTAGCTTTGGCTTGTGGTATATTGTACTACAATGGTTTATGTGGAAGTACATATTATGGTCAAGGAATGTGGCCATCTATTCCAAGATAGATATGGAGAAATTCAGTGGGAAGAGTTTTCACCTGTAGAAGCTCAAAATATATGATTTATTTTTTAACAAAGATTAGTGGTTCACTAGGGATGTTGGTTCTAAGCAAAATTATTGGTTATCAATATACCCCATGTCAACCTAGTTCGTAATACTTGTGAACTGTAAGCACCATATGTGCAAGTAAAGCTTTAATGACTAAACTATTGTCTAAATCCCAAGTTTCTCTATGATCTCACAGGATAGACATTCGTTGTTGGAATTAGAAATATAAATAGATGAAAACACTAGTAATAAAACCTATTTGAGAAAATAACCAACTTAACTAATAGTTATCACCTCTATTTTGATTCTTTTGTTGTACATTGAAAGCAATCTTTCACTTCATTGGGATAGGGTTCATGCTAAAAATGGAGAAAGGTTGAATGCAAATGTAGAAGTGTAAAGGTAATATAAAATCTATTCTAAAGGGGGGAAGTGTTAGAGGCTATCATTGAAGTTGGCTTCCTTTGTTTGCCATCCGCATGTTACTCAAAACATGTATAACAACCAACAACATAAAGGGGATTGTGTTAGTTAAATAACAACAAAAAACTTATGTGTATGGTTGCATTTTCAATAGAGAAAGTATTATGGTGGGTTATGCACCTTTTAATTCAGAGACACTATTCCTTTGTAAGTGTGACTCTGCTAACTCTTGTCTCAGGGTTCACAGACATTCAACCACATACTTAGAAAACTCTTCAATCATAATTGAAACATCCCTCTGGAATAATGTGAGAGTCGACATAAGAAGAAAATATTTTGTATCAAACATTCATGTCTTTCATGTTTAGTGATAGATAAGTTCCTTACAGAATAAATTACTTAGTAATAACATAATGAGATTGTTATCACCCCAAGAAACTCTCCTAGGTTGTATCTCGGAGATGCTCGGGAACATTACAAACTCAACATAATGCTGGAAATGGATGAATGGAAGGAATGATGCTTGTTCAAGCCAGATCAGCACTTCTACTATGCTTAACTCGATACATGCATGAACACCGCCAGACTATAAGGCTTTAGACCACCAATTACTCACAATTTAATGAATTAGGTGAACATGGAGAATACTAACCACACCAACGGATGCACAAGACCATGTGATGGCCGGCTGTAACCAGTAAAAAGGTCTGTAAATATATTTCCTAATGCATAGATAGGATGACAACTCTTTGGCACTAAATAAATAGAAACCTCCATAACACATTCAATGATACATACTAGCCTTCAACACAGAGGTAGGATGACAGCTCCTCTAATGAAAAATATCAAGAGCACATGAAAAAATGCATAACAGGCACAACCTAGAACAGAATGGAAGTGGAAAGTGAGCAATTAATAGTAAAAGAAGACTGTATTAGCTGAAAATGAAGACGAGACGCTGTAAGTATCAAAGTAGTTACAGTCTCCAAAAGTTGAACCTTACATCAAAACAACAACCATAAACCCTAATTATATCTATTTATTGGGTATATATATAGTTTCATTACAAAGATATTTTGCTATTCTAGGCGTGGAGGGGTCATAATTGACCACCAACCGCTTTAACTCTCTAATGGAGTCTCTGCTACAATCTGCTTGCTTTAATGAATGAATTTGATATTTGATATTGCTCGGTTGTCCTTCCTGAACAGGTGGAGTGTTGCACAAAAGAAGCTCCATAACTGATAAATGATCTGATCTGCTCAAGGCATGTCCTTTTTCTTCTCATCCATTCTATCTCTTGAATGTGGTTGTTGGAGAGGAAATGCACCAAGTACATGCAAACAGGTTACCTTCGTCCTTCGGGAGTATGAAATGGCTATGGTCGTGGATAGTATTAATGAACAAAGAAGGAAGATCGGCCTTCAGATCGCATGGATGGACAACGGGGACCACTTGACACAGAGTATCGGGAGGAATCAGGAAAAAACAAGATCAAACAAACGTGAGCTATCAGATCACGGGTGGACAGATTCGACGACCATCGGGCAGAAGAGTAGCACGATAGATAATGCACAGGGATGGGAAAATGGGTCGTAAGTGGTATGTATCACACCACCATTGGGGAGAAAGTGGTAAAGGTATACAGGTGCATGATCACAATCACTGAGTGATGCGTGGCGGATGGGACAACGCAGAAACCGCTTTGATCGCGCGCTAATGCGTGAGTAGTTTATCGGCGCAGGAGGTGAGAATGCCATTGGATTAATTGGATGGAAGGTAGAGATTGGTTTGCAGGAGATATCAGTAGATATGAGAGAAAAATGGGTGTGGGCCATTGGATCTTGTCAGGACTGATCGGATGGTGGAGGAGTGATCAGATGAGTCTCTTTATCAAACGCAACTAGAGTCGTCAGATCAGATTTTTACTTTGATAATTTTGGGCCTTTACGTAGGGCGATGTGCAATTGCGATCAGATCACATCATAATATCTCATCGGCAGAAGTTAAGGGGCATAGCCTTTACACACATGGATGCGACTTGTGATAGTGATTAAACCTAGACCTGATAAAGGAATTAACTATTTTTAAGACTAATGAAGGGAGAATAAGGGAAGGAGAAAATGACTATTGTGATGGAAAAGGGCTTATGAAAAGTGTGCAGTCATGCGATCACAGCCTCATGGGTTTAAACTTTGCACCCATGGACCTAAGGGAAAGCGAGTTTATCTAGGGTTTTAGAGGAAAACAAAGATACAGGGGTTATGGGAGTATAGGGAAAATGAAGGAGAATAAGGAAACAGATTGCTGTGAGCTCCCTATTTGCAAAAACACACGGCCGAGCTAGTATTTGGTCCTCCAAATGTTGAAGTACATAGCAGAGCTAACACTGGCTCCTTTTGGGGATGAGATCCTCCCTATGAGATCTCAAGAACATGCAGATCAATGCCTTTTTGATGAAAACAAATTAGCAAAATTCCTAGTGCTCCATTAGGCATGGAGTCTAGCTAAACCTACACTAAAAGTGATAAAATAAGATCTTTACAACTTTAAGGCCAAAAGACCTTAAATCAAATAAATTTTCAGAAAACGTCCATTAACCAGGCCATCAAAAGTTGCTTCTCCTTTCATTCTTTTCAACATGAAGGTATTGTTCCCTTGGATTTGAGAAATGATAAAAGGCCCTGTCCAGAAAGCATGAAACTTTCCATGGTTGCCTTTCTTTTCTTTTAGTGCATCCCACTTCAATTCCAAATTTCCAACTTGAAAATAATTTTTTTTTGTCCCTTTGTCAAAAGCTTCCTTGATCTTTTTCTGATGTGCTGCAGACTTTTCAACGAGTTGTTCTCTGATTTGGTGTACCTCTGCTAAATCAGTGATCCTTTTTGCCATGTCTTATTCCTCATTTTGTTCTTGTTGTAGGAACTTTGCCATAGGGAGAGTCAACTGAATTGAGAAAATGGCCTCTGTGCCATGCACCAGCCTGAATGGATAATTCCCTATGGATTTCTTAATGGTCACTCTATCAGCCCACACTGCATACTTGAGCTTAGAATCCCAATTCCTTTTGTTGTCCCCCAACAACTTTTTAATTATCCTTATCAATCTCTTGTTGGAAGATTCTACTAGACCATTTCCTTGAGGGTAATATGAGGTGGAATTAACCAGTTTAATACCCATTGAATGACATGTCCACCAATTATTTTTCTCTGAAGGTTGCTGCATTATCTGTGACTAATTTGTGTTGACAACCAAATATGGTAAAGATATGCTCTGTCAAAAACTTCATGACCACATTATGATCAACCTTTCTGGTCAGGATTGCTTCAGTCTACTTAGTGAAATAATCCATGGCTACTAAGATTCATGAGTGTTTGTCACTAGAATGTCGATTTATTTCTCCAATGAAATCCAAGCCCCACCGCTGAAAAGGTCCTTTTGCATGAATTGGTTTTAGGGGCAGGGACTTCAATTGTTATTTCCCTTCAAATCTTTGGCACTTGTCACAAGATTTCACAAATGAAAAGACATTAGGAAATAAGGTGGGCCAATAGTACCCAGCTCTGAGGATCTTGTGGGCTATAGTTTTCCAATAATGGTGCCCTCCACACACGCTGGAATGGCACTGTTGCATGACTTCCATTGATTGTTCTTTGTCCAGACACCTTAAAAGCATTCCAGATGAGTCCCTCCAATAGAGCAGATTTTCATGGATGCAATATTTTGCTACCCTGAGCTTAAAAGTTCTAGCTTGACTTATGCTTAAGCCTAGAGGCTGTTATGAAACCAGCTCAAGAAAAAGATAGAAAAGATAGATCGATTCCTTAAAATTCGGCCTCTTCGAGGGGGAAACCTCCTTTGCATTACATAAATGAAATATTCTTTGATGATTCAAATGAAAAGACCTCCTTTCTATATATAGGAGTCTAAAGAGTCACAATATAACCGAGCTGACCTAACAATAATAATATAAAGCCACAAAAATAACAATAGAGGGATTCTATGGGGCACAATAATAACAATATGGGGTAATCACTAGTATTATAGGGGCCCAACATGCCCCTCTCTTTCAAAAAAGTGTTGTCCTCAATGCTTGAGTAGTTATGGATACTTCTGTATAAAATTCTCATCCTCCCATGTGGAATCTTCAGCGGATAATTTCTTCCACTTGATAAGATACTCTGAAATTGATGGATTTTGGAGCTGTTGAGTTCTTGTTTCTGTGACTGCTTCCGGTTCCAATATAATTTTTCCTTCCTCTTCAAGTTATGGCAATATTGTTTAAACTGGGAGCTTGTTGACTATAACCTTCTTTAAACATGAAACATGGAAAAATGGGTGCAATCGACAAGCTGCAAGAAGATCCAATTTGTATGCCATAGTACCAATCTTTTGCAACACCTTGTACGGACCATAATACTTTGGTG
>APFE031501004.1:135978-155490 GCA_000404065.3 Pinus taeda
CATGCCATTCATCTTAGCTTCCATGCCATCCATCTTAGCTTCTACACCTTTCTTTAAACCATCCATCTTAGCTTCCATATCTTTCCTTAAACCATCCATCTTAGATTCTATTGCTTTTTGTGCAAGTGACACTTGTTGCACTTGTTCTTGTAATTTTGATATATCATATAGCATTTCTTCTTCTTCTTCATGAGTCATGCTAGAGTTTTCAGGTTCCTTACTAGGTGTTTGCATTTTATTTCCTTGGGGCATCAGTTATTTATAATAATGCTCTATTGGCCCTTTGAATTCCTTCAAAATAAGTTTTCAAACCAATCTTAAGCAAAAATTTAAAAGAATCTACACACCTTTTTTTCTTCACTTTGTAGGAGCTCGATATTGCCTTTGATGTATCTCTGTACTTTCAGATCATCCAATTCTGAAATTGCAACCTTTGGTAGCCCTATGTGTCCTCTTTCCAATGCCACCAGTCTGATCCAAATTGGATTCTCCAAGGAAGAATTATGTGAAATCTCCCACACTGACCTGATTGTAGACAAGTTCAGTAGAGCGAACTTGTACGATGTTCCATGAGTCACTGTTTCGACCTTTGGCTCTGAAAAATATATACAAGAAACTATAGTCTGTCCTCTTTCTGCACTATCTGATGAAATTTCAATCCAATGCTCAGAGAAAAAGTTGTGATGATTTTTCCCAGGTCACCGGTTTGGAATGTAATTTAGGAGTCTGCAAAAAGACCAACTTCCTTAGATCATATCTCCACAAATATAGCGCAAAAATCTCTGAAATTTGGATCTGAGATTTAGGATGATGTCTTCTCAAATGGGTTTTTTTTAGCTTCTGCAACATCGCAAAAAATAAGTTATAGCAAAAATGCCACGATGACCTATTTGGAGCAACGAAACCCTAGAATTCAAAGCTCTGATACCAAATGTTATGAAACCAGCTCAATAAAAAGATAGAAATGATAGATCAACGCCTTAAAATTCAGCCTCTTCGAGGGGGCAACCTCCTTTACATTACATAAATGAACAATTCTTTGATGATTCAATTGACAAAACCTCCTTTCTATATATAGGAGTCTAAGGAGTCACAATATAACGCAGCCGACCTAACAATAATGATATAAAGCCACAAAAATAACAATAGAGGGATTCTATTGGGCACAGTAATAACAATATGGGGTAATCACTAGAATTATGGGGACCCAACAGAGGCACTTCTAGCTTCAACAAGAATTGAGCTATGGTAGAGTACCAATCACAAGAAGCTAGATTTGTTGCCAATGTCTGATTTTTTCTTGGTTCAATTGTTTCTTCTACTTATGTCTGACCATTTTCTGCATATGTGCTTTTGAGATTTATGTCCAATGCTCTGCTATTTTCTTCAGCTAATAATATGGCGAAGCCCTGACCTTTTATGGGCTTGGTGGGCTTCAATTCCATATTAAACTCAATTAGTTTTGCAATCCATTTAGCCCTTCTTCCATCAGCATCAGGCTATGTTAAGACATCTTTTATTGAAGCAAAGGGCACATATGCAATTATCTTGGAATGAAAAATATAAACACTAAAAGCTTTCAAATACTTGATAAGAGCATATGCTGTTTCTCAATGACATCATACCTCAGTTCAACATCCCTTAATGTTTTGCTGAAAAATGCCACAGGATGCTCTGCACCTTCTTCATATGCTTGCAATAAAACTGCTGCAAGGGTGTCTTCAGAGGCAAACAAAAATATATGGAACTCCTTGCTGTAATCCAGGCTACTTAGGGTGGGAGATTCCATAACGGATCTTTTAATGGACTCAAAGGATCTCCTTGCTACCTCAACCCATTTGATCTCTGACCTATTTATCAACATGGAGGTAATATGCTTCACCAGTTTTGGAAAATTTGGGATAAACCTCCTTACAAAATTAATCTTACCCAGAAAAGACTGGATCTCCTTCTTTGATCTCGGGATAGACAAGGAATATATTGCTTTTATTCTTTTTGGGTCAATTCAGACATCTGCAGCAGAGACAACATATCCCAACATCTTTCCTTCTTCTAAAGCAAATTGTGAATTTTTAGGATTGACTAAAATCCCAAACCTTCTACACTTCAGGAACACTTTCTTCAAATGCTTGCAAATGGTCATGATGGCTACTGGAGTATATTGTTATATCATCAAGGTAGATAAGGACAAATTTATCCTTCTCTCCCACAAATGCTATATCCATAGCTCTCTGAAAGGTGGCCCCAACATTCATCAGCCCAAAAGGCATCTTGCATACATAAAAGTGCCCCAAGGAGTGGTGAATACAGTCTTATCTTGGTCATATAGATGTATAGCAACCTGATTATACCCTAAAAATCCATCCAGGAAAGACATCACTTTTGTTCGTGAGACCTTTTGCAGCAAATGCTCCATCTTGGGTAGAGGATAGTTGTCCTTCTTAGAGAATTTGTTTAAGTTTCTAAAATCAACACAGAGTCTGATTTCTCCATTTTTCTTCCTCACCACTACTAGATTGGCTACCCACTTGGACTATCTGAGAGGGACTATGATTTTGGCAGCCAATAGCTTCTTAATTTCGTTTTCGATTAGAGGGAGGAGCAAGGGGTTTATTGGTCTGAGCTTCTGCTTGGAAGGGATGGTGTATTTCTATAAAGGGATTTTATGTTGGATGATATTCTTGTCATATGTTTTTAGGTAAATATACTCCCACGCAAAAACATCAGCAAATTGCTTCATTAAATTGCAGTATCCAGAACTTCGGCCATCAGACAGATGGGTGGACAGATTTATGTACCTCATCTAACCTGGGCTCCCTATATCATGTTTAGAGACTGTAGATTGATCTTCTTTTTTAGCAGCCTTGTAAGGCACATCATTTTGGTCAAACAACTTTTCTAAAGGAACTAGAACCTTAGGTATATGATTGCTGGGCAATTGGACAATACTATCTTTACCAATTTTGTTTCTAAGCTAGAATTGCGGATTTTCTTCCAAGGTTTCATTTTCTTGGTCAATTTGCATCTCAGAGAATTCATCAATGACTTGAAGGAACCTATTCACTTCATCATCATCTTCCAAAACTTTCCAATGCTGGACATTATCAGGCAAGGATGGTCTGTATTTCTTTTGGACTTCATGAACTAGTCTGGGAGGCATGGGAGGGATGAACATGCTAATAGAAACAATAAGGGAATCAACAAGATGATTTTTGGCTCTAGGGATGTATGAGATACAAAAATTATCAAAATAATCTTTGAGTCTCCATACCTCATCTCCGTATTCTTTCAGCCTTGGGTGCTTTGCTCGAAATGTTTTGTTTGCTTGCTGAATAATAATATCAGCATCTCCAAACACCCTTATGCTTCTGATTCATCTGTATTTTGCTGCATTAAAACCCAATATCAGAGCCTCATACTCTGTTATATTGTTGGTGACTTGGAAGCCCAGCTTAAAAGACAGTTGTGCACTTTTCTGTTATGGAGATATCAACACCACCCCTACTCCTACGGTCTCCCTGGAACATGCTCCATCAAATAACATCTCCCAAACCTGCCTTCCTTGCTCTTCCTTGGCCTAAACTATTTGTCTCCTGAGCTGCATTGAGGCCTTCTAAGATTCTTCTATTTGGAGAATACATGCTCCAAAATCAGTGTCCACAACATAAATAGGATGATTGGATGGGTTCTTTTCATCACTGATGATGTATGCCAGTTGTGCTTCTCTATAGAATCTCCTTCTTTCTCCTCCAAAGACTAGGACAGTGGCATAAGATAAGTCATTTTGTAGTGTCCCATGAAGTCTCTTAATCCACCCCCTGGACAACAGCATGCCAAATGTAGGAGGGACATCTGCTACCACAATGTCCATCACCATGCTCTTCATGGGTAGCTAAGTTAAGGTAATGGCTAAATCTTTGATCAATCCAAGAAATTTCACCTTTCTTGAATCAAATGAGAATAAATCATGATATGGTCTAGTAATATCAAGGCCTAACACTTCCATGATGGCTTTTGGCATCATATTGTGGCTATCCCCAGTGTCTAGCAGGCAATTGTGGAGGATCTTGTCTTGAATGGTCAAAGAGACATAAAAGGATGGAGAATGATCATCAATAGGTTTAGTCATTGGGCTAAGAACAATTGTAGGTTTGTCATCTTTGAAATTGAAAGAGTCAGTGGAGGTTTGTGTGGCTTTCAGCTCAAGGGCCTGAAGGGTAGGCTTCCTAAACACTTCACTCTTTACAAGTTCTAACAGAGGCACAAATATTTTTAACTTCTAGACTTCTGCTTCAAAGCTAAAAGGGGAAGGGGACCTATGAGGACCTCTTACCTCTTGAGCTGGTGCTTTGAGGATGATTGGATCAGCCGCTGTTTTTTTCTATCTGGTATTCTTTGACTCTCTTTGGACAACAGCCTTTTGGGCGGGGTTTTCCATGGCATTGTTTCTTGTGACCTCAGATTATACCTTTGATGTTCACCAGTCTACAGAATAGCCCCTCTATCCCAGTCTTGACTGGTTTGGTCCTGTAGCAGTGATTCTTCATATGCATCCAATGTCAAAAAGGCAACACTGCCTTTATCTTCCATGCAATGGATTTCATCCTCTTCTTCAAATTGATCCTCCTCCATGAGTACATTTTCAAAAGGAGTTTTAACTTTTTGTTCTTATTTTGGTTCTTTACCCCTCGGAATGATTTGCAACTGTTCATTTGCTCTTCTGAATGGATTTGAGTTTCTCGGAGCAAATGTGTTCTGCTACCTTGTCTTTCCTGAGTTATGCTCAACCTTCAGCTTAGCTACTTTAGCAGCCAATGACTCTATCATTCTCGTCATTTTATCTAATTTAGGCTCTGATGATGAAGCAGATGAAGAAGAAGCCTCACCTCTCTACCTCCTTCTATCAGCATGACTTTTGAGCTTTTATGTAGCCATAATATTAGATTCCACTTCTAGGGCTTCATCTTGCATATAAGCCAGAGTGGCACATCTTATTTCTCTCAACAATAAGCAGAAATCAGAGTCAAAAGAATTGGCATAAGTAAGTTTGGCAGAGGTGGGGGTTGGTTTCACTTCAGCTGGTATCTTACTATACATACGATTGAATCTTTTATTAAAATCAGGCAATGGCTCCCCATTCTCTCTCTTCAGGTTACCAAATTCAGTATGGTAATATAACAAGTCTTTTTTATCTCCCCAGTGCTTAAAAAATGCATCATCTAAGGCTTCAATGTATGTTATAGATCTAGGGATCAATTCTATGAACCATTTTCTAGCCTCTCCATCAAGGGTCTAGACAAAAACTCTCATCCACACATCGTCTTCACTAATATCCAGGTTATCAGCATAACTATACAAAGATTCAAGGTGCTCTTCAGCAGTTACCCCATTTGTACCAGTGAACTTCGGCATATATTTTTGATACTCTCTTGCAGGCATAGCATTCAAAGGAATAGGCAAAACTAGGGGTCCATACCTAGCAGCTATGATTCTTTCCATCTTAGTGGGTGCTTGCTAGCCTGCCATGGCTGGAGTAGGTGGAAGGATACTAGTAGGTTGAATAGTGGGGGACAATGAAATGGATGACAGAGACAACGGAATATGATGGACTGTATGGGAGACTTTCCTTGGACTAAGATCCAAAGAGGAACTGAATGAACAAGGAGCTTTATGAATCTCTGCAAGTGATTCTTCACTATCGATACAAGGTTCTAATTCTTTAAACTGTGCATTTTCAACTATAACCTTCCATTGCAGAGAAGCATAAGATTTCTTAGGCTTACGTGATCCTTATGCTCCTTTCAGTGATGTTTTCTTCGATTTGACAATCTTCTCAGGGTTAGGCACTGGGTCAGCTGGTGATTTCTGAAATATTTCTCTGGGTATGCCTCATGAACTGAGCCAGAACTAAAACGTGGGGTCACCACCAGGTTGGTTCTCTAGTAGAGTTGCTAGATAGATGATTACAACTAGAAATGTGCCCAAACTTTCTCTATCATCAAAATCTGGAACTGTGTCATTCTCCCAGGGAAGCTGAGCTTCATTCTCCTTTCCCCGGCAATGGCACCAATCAATGTTATCACCCTAAGAAACTCTCCTAGGTTGTATCTCGGAGATGCTCGGGAACATTACAAACTCAACATAATGTTGGAAATGGATGATTGGAAGGAATGATGCTTGTTTAAGCCAGATAACCACTTCCACTATGCTTAACTCCAGACATGTGAGAACACCCCCATACTACAAGGCTTTAGACCACCAATTACTCACAGTTTAATGAATTAAGTGAACATGGAGAATATTGACCACACCAGTAGATGCACCAGACCATGTGATGGTTGGCTGCAACCAGTAAAAAGGTTTGCAAATCTATTTCCTAATGCACAGATAGAATGACAGCTCTTTGGCACTAAATAAATAGAAACCTGCATAACACATTCAATGATACATACTAGACTTCAACATAGAGGTAGGATGACAACACCTCTAATGCTAAATATCAAGAGCACATGAACAAATGCATAACAGGCACAACCTAGAATAGAATGGAAGTGGAAAGTGAGAAATTAACGGCAAAAGAAGCTTGTATTAGCTAAAAATGAAGACGAGACACTGCAAGTATCAAAGTAGTTACAATCTCCAGAAGTTGAACCTTACATCAAAACAAAAACCATCAACCATGATTACATCTGTTTTCTGGGTATATATACAGTTTCATTACAAAGATATTTTGCTATTCTAGGCATGGAGGGGTCATAATTGACCACCAACTGCTTTAACTCTCTGATGGAGTCTCTGCTACGATCTGCCTGCTTTAATGAATGAATTTGATCTTTTCTGCTACTGGGTTGTCCTTCCTGAACAGGTGGAGTGTTGCATGAAATAAGCTCCATAATTGATAAATGTTCTGATCTGCTCGAGGCATGTCCTTTTTCTTCTTGGCCATTCTATCTCTTGAATGTGGTTGTTGGAGAGGAAATGCACCAAGTACAAGTGAACAGGTTACCTTCATCATTCGGGAGCATGAAATGGCTATGGTCATGGACAATATGGATGAATGAAGAAGGAATATTAGCCATCAGATCACATGGATGGATGGCGAAGAGCGCTCAAAATAGAGTATCGAGAGGAATTGGGTCGAAACAGGATCAAACAAATGTGAGTTGTCGGATCGCAGGCGGACAGATCCGACGGCCATTGGGCAGAAGAGTAGCACAGGAGATAATGCCTGGGGATGGGCAAATAAGTGGTAAGTGGTATGTATCGCACCGTTGTTGCAGAGAAAGCGATAAATATACGCAGGTGCGGGATCACAATCACCGAGCAATGCATGGTGGATGGGACAACGTAGAAATTGCTTTGATCACGTGCTAATGCGCGAGCAGTTTAAGCGTGCGGGAGGTGCGAATTTCGTTGGATTAAATGGATGGAAGGTGGAGATTGGTTTGCAGGAGATATTGGCAGATATGAGAGTGAAATGGGCGTGGGTCGTTAGATCTTGTCGAGACTGATCGGATGGCGGAGGAGTGATTAGACGAGTCTCTTTATCGGGTGCGACGCGAGTCGTCGGATTGGCTTTTTCCTTTGATGAGTTTGGGCCTTTATGTAGGGTGATGTGTGATTGCGATCAGATCGCATCGCAATATCGCATTGGCGGAAGTCAAGGGGCATAGCCTTTACACACATGGATGTCATTTGTGATAGCCATTCAATTTGAACCCGATAAAGGAATTAATTGTTTTTAAGGCTGATGAAGGGATAATGAGGGAAGGAGAAAATGATTGTTGTGATGGAAAAGGGCTTATGAAAAGTGCACATCACGCGATCACGGTCTTATGGGTTTAAACCTTGCGCCCAAGACCTGAGGGAAAGCGGGTTTATCCAGGGTTTTGGAGGAAAACAGAGGTAACATGGGCTATGGGAGTATAAGGAAAATGAAGGAGAAGAAGGAAACAGACTGTTGCGAGCTCCCTATTTGCAAAAACACACGGCCAAGCTAGTATTTTGTCCTCCCAATGTTGAAGTCCATAGCAGAGATAATAGAGATCAGTTTGATATGTTTTCAAGAGTAGAACAAAGCTAGTAGCAAATAAATCTCTGCAAACCCTAATTGTCCAATGAGTAATAAAAGAAAGTTTGACAAAATTTAAATATCAGTGAATAGCCAATAAAATAACCTAAGTATACATATATTCTAATATATAAAATCCAAATCATGGTATCTAGGATTCAAATTAAAAATTATTAAATCGTGCTAAGTAACGAAAGCCCTAAGCACTAACATATGTATCTAGTCACACATATATTAGATGTGTTAGTAAAGGATAACCCTTATGATCTAAATTAATATCAAAGAAATGAGCTAATGTAAAATGCATGTACACTTAAACAAGTTGTAACAAGAGTTGTGGACCCTTCACAATCTAGGTAGTTGAGCTAATAAAACTCACAATATCACTGACATTAGGATACCATGGACCAAAATGATGATTTTATTAATAATAGAGTATCAAAGAGGATTACAATACTTATATCACAAGCATACGTAAGAACAAGTTTTATAATGCAAAAAAGGAAAATATAAGACTTTCTTTAGTTTACAAATTATAGTTGCATACTCCCTCTTGCTAGCCTTTCACTATAGAGTTTGATGGACTTTATAGAAAGCCCTAAAATAGAGAGAAAGAACCAACCCTTATGCTTGCATGGATCATATGGTAAAACCAGTTACATCATTCAAAAAATACAACCAAGATTGATCATTTTATCCATAATTACATTTTTTGTAAAATATGAATAAACATTTCATATTGTTGGTGTTTCTTTAATTAGAGTGCACATTAACAACATAGTCAATCATAGATAGTATTGGAATGTCTATTCTGACATTGATGTGGACCCTTTATGATGTGGAAGAGAGGAACATGCACAGACCAATGTGGACCCAATTTGGCACGCGTGTAGACATAGTGTTTGGAAATCAAGTACTAAATTGGATGAAATAGTACAAAATCAAGATAATATTATTCATTATTAAAGGAAAGTTTTAAATCTCTCATTAACTCATTAAGAACTTAAGAAATTTTCCAAACTGAAGAACTTTACCTCAAAATACTTGTCAAGGGAACTCATAATCATAAAGATAATTGGTATGATGGTTAAGTTTAGATGTTGTAATAAGGTATAGTTTCTCAAAAAGAGTGTTGAGTAGATGGAAGAAAAGGATCTAACATATCCCCCATGGTGAGGAATTTTCATGTCCACTTGCAAAGATTCCCCAAAACTAATGAAAATTGTTAATATTTTCAAACTGTTAGGAAAGTTGAGCTTCCTCGACCAATATACTAACACCTAAGTCCATCTAGGCTATATTGTTGTTTTTCTCTTTTTGGTTGTCTAGATTCAAACATATTGTGCATTTGTTTGTTTATCTTCAAGTTCCTTAATTTATTCTTGAAATTTCTAGGTTTTTTCCTTCAATTTCTTATTTTCATTTTCTATGCACCTATTCAAAATAATCCATTTGATCACCTTGTATTTCAACATGTTAATTTTCTAAATTTTCCTTTTCAGATTTACTTCTACTACATTGTTAACACTGGACTAGCTAATGAACCACTAAACTCAACCTCAGAGGTTTTTGGAAGTACTATACTTGGGGATTTATAAGTTTCACAGTTGTGTTTTTCTGCAGACTCAAAAACATCTTCCACTACACTACTATCTTTTTTTTCGCCTTCGAATGATATGTTTGGTTTCCTAATATTATCATATTTAGATAACACATTTGGTGATTTTCTTGGAGGCATTTGATCCTTAATCTTATGTTTGCTGGAAAACTATTATAGTGGTTACAACACCCTAAAAAAATTTCACCTTCTAGATTTTCAATTTTTGGGTCGCCCCTTGATTTTCCAAGTTTTCATTGATGTGTTTTTTGCATTAGTTAGATCAAATCATCATTGAATGGGATTCACGAATGAACCATTGTAATGATATATTGTTTTATCTTTCCAATTTTTTTGCATTATATTTAGATGCTTTGTTCCTTTATTATCAAACCTATATAAAATTTGGAACTCATATCCATCATTCGACACCAATATCATGAAAGTGTTTTAATTTAGGAAGTCAGTGAAACCATATAGTATACATTCACCCCTTTCTTGTTGATATCTTCAATTTTTTAGGGTTTGGGTGAGGTTGCAATCAAACTATAAATATTTATATTATTGGGTGTTATTCTTAAAGGAAAATCAATGCTACTAGATCAATAGGAATTTAGTAGGTCATCATCTCTAGATGCATATGCATGTTTAACATGACACTATTCAAATTAACTCATAATTATTTAATGTGTTTAAATGTCTATGGTTTGGGAAAGGTTGCAATCAAACTAGAAATCTTGTCATTATCACTGGTTATTCTTAAAGGAAACTTGATAGTACTAGATCAATATGAATTCAATAGATCATCATATCTAGATGCATATGTAGGTTTAACATGACTAGTCAAATTAACTTATAACTTCTCACGTTTTTGCAAAGGACAAATTGGAAAAACATTTGATCTTTCCCATAGACACTAAAGGTGTATAATAATAAGATAGATCAATCATTCATAGCAACATCAATGAATTATCATAGATTGACAAAACATTTGATCTTTTCTACAGTCACTAAAGGTGAAGAATAAAATAAAATAGCCCAATCATGCATAGAAACATCAATGTTTTAACGCATATATGATTCTCAATTATCATTTGCATTAAATGGATAGAATGATATGCCTGGCACCAGGTTAGCGCATAAACCGACTATAATAATTTGGGAATCTTCAACTAGGTATTGCAGTATTCAATTGAAACCGCATAAATGTAGAGTTTGCAACAAGTGGGAAGTGTCTTGTATTGGTTTGTTTTTCTCATGATGATTTTGTTTTTCTTTTGGATTGGAAAAATGGAACATTAGCTGCAAAAGTCAGACTAACCACAAAAATTTCACCAATCATGAATAAGAACTTTGGAAATTAAAGAAAAGCATGTGCATCTTAGTAGTCAAAGAGAAATCTCATCTATGTAAATATCTTCTGCATCATGCCTTAAAATTTTAGGTTTTCCTATTGGCCTTCCCATAGAAACAACTTAGCCTATTTATGCCTTAATAACTATTGGAATCCTTTTACTTCTACTTTCTAGTATTGTGGTTTCTAATAGAGGCTCTTTCTTGACATGTTCTACAGTTGGTACAATAAGGTTGTGGGATCTTGATTTAGGGATGGATAATAAGTAAATTCATTTTGGAGCACATGCATTATAATTAAATCAATTAAATCTTATTGAAATGACACACTTGGTGTCATATATTCAGAGATAAGTGGGGATCCTATCAAGAAATTGTTTAAGTCAGAAGAACCTATTGATCTCACTAAAGGTTTTTACTCAGTAGCTATTAGTGGAGATGCAGGCTTCCTAGATGTTGTTGATTGCAGCAAAAATATACATGATTATAATATAAATATACTTGACCTAACATGCTTTCAAATAACACTTGATGCGAATATCCTTATGGTAGATTTTAGCACCGTGAGTTAAAATACAATTGCTCGAAAAGGATACAAAAATCATTTCCTTTTACCTTATGGTGGAAGTGATAGGCTAATCCATGTTTATGATGTTGGTTGGGGGTTTTATTTTATGGAAACATTAATTGATCATTCATAATCCATGACAACTGTACAAGTTTCTTGTATAGTTCAAAACTATTGAGCTGCAGTGCTGACAAATTTGTTGTCTTCCATAATATTGAAACAATAGATTGTGTTTACAAGAATATATGTTATTCACAAGAATTTTCATCTCATGACACTATATATTAAATGCATATATACCCCACAAAAAAGTTCACTGCAAAAGTGGGACAAAATAAAAAAAATTAACATGTTGATCCTAACCACTCATAAACCTGTAACATACTTTGAAAAAGATGGAAATGTTGGTCAGCCAATCAAGGTTTGTGTGGATTGATGAAGGATATTTATACTAATCTTTAGAGGTGAATACATGGAGCAAGCTTAACCATGTGGTGGATTGGTTAGATGTTAATGATGGAAAATGATTTTCTTGTTTGTTAGAGTTCTAAATATTTAATTTAGGGAAGTTTCAATTTTGTTTAATAAGTGGAGATATTTTTTCTATTGGAAGTATCATGATAGTTTCCTAGCTTGTAGAGAATATGAAATGAGTCATCAGTGGTAACCCTTTGTTTTCCCATGTGGGTCTTTTTCAAAAGGGAATGAATTCCTAGAAAAAACAAGAGAGGAGAACGAGAAGAAAGAGCTCGTGATTCTCTATTCAATGGCAGTCCTATTGTTGCATTT
Organism: Pinus taeda; assembly: GCA_000404065.3. Classification (NCBI taxonomy): domain Eukaryota; kingdom Viridiplantae; phylum Streptophyta; class Pinopsida; order Pinales; family Pinaceae; genus Pinus; species Pinus taeda. Next base: position 148,357 of record APFE031501004.1, read on the forward strand.
TGATATATTTTCCTTTTTTTTTAAACGAAGACGTCTACATTCCTATGTGAATGGCATAGTTGTATAACAATAGGATTATAAGTGATACAATTGGATCTAAATCAAAATCTCGATGTTGAACCAAATTGTTGTATTCTATGAACTGTGATTAGTAGTAAGTTCCTTCATGTGTGTTGTTTACCTTTGGGAATCAGTACTTAAATAATTTTACTTATTCATATTTTATGGACTCTTATAAAAAAAATCACCCAAATTGTAGATGAATGTTCCACGACATTCAAGAGTAGTGATGTGTGGGAATTTGAGTAAGTTGAGTGTTCAAATAAAGCCTCTGGGCTAAACGCTATCATGCATTTTTGGTGGGAGAATGATCATAATAATTCGAAAGGGAGATGAGTGACATCATTCCCTAGTGTGGGATACATGTTAAGACTGCGAAAGATAATTTTGGTAGGGTGTTCAGCTACTTCACCTTCCCAAAAGCCAAAAACTGAGTTTCTGGTAGTGTTATAAAAATATTGCACAACACCTATAGATAGTTTTCTTTGGGTTGTGGCTCAGCCAGTTTTTCCTTCGAGTCTTCCCTGTGACATCAATTTTTAGTATCAAAGTGGGTTTTAGGTAGAGCCATATATTTGGTAGAGTTGCATTGGAAATTGGTGCTATTGTCTATGACAAAGGGAGATGGAAACGTGAGTAAGAAGAGTAAAAGGTTCTTGAGGGAGTCCCATAACTAATACAAAATGTTGAGAAGAGATACAGAGGTTGTAAGATCATTTAAAGGCCATGGAGACTAGAATGAAGTGAGACCCCAAAGCTAGAGACAAAATTTGATTAGAGGAACAAGTTATAACAGAAAGAGTAGCACCTATGGATGAAGCTTCAAAAGTTAAATTGTTGAGGTCAGTGTTAAGCTCAAGCTTGAGATGAAAACCTAAGTCGTATACCTATTATGGTAGTCTAGTAGACTTTAATTTGATGGATTGGATTAGCGAATTAGATAATTATTTCGATTTTGAGGAGATTGAAAAATATAAGTGGGTAAAATGTATTGTAAGTAGGTTGAAAGTCCATGTTACATTGTGGTGGAACAATATCCAGGCTGAAAGAAGAAACTAGGGGAAACTATTGATAAAAAGTTTGGACATTATTATAGAAAATATGTAGGGGAACTTACTTTTGAAATACTATCATCTATCCCTCTATAGACATGTGCATAACCTCAAATAATGTCTTGTGACAGCTAGAGGCTCCACATAGGAGTTTTACAGGGTGAATTTTGAGGGAAAATTATGTAGAAGAAACCCAAATAATACAAAAAATTATATCAATGGATTGAAGTTGGATATTCAATATGAAATCAACATGATTTATCCAATGATGATGGAAGAATCATGCCAATTTTCCTTGAAGGAAGAAGACAAGAGAACGAGGAATAATAATTCAACCAGAGGTCATGGTTTTTCTAGAGGAAAAGTATAGATAGATGGAAGAGGGAAGACTTCAACTCAAAATAATGATGTCAGTAACCCAAAACAACAATGAAAACAAGAGAATGAAGGTGACTCCGGAGGAGGAAGACATTACTGAAGAGGTATAGTTAGAGGAAGAGGCAAAAAGATTGTATATCAATACTATAAATGTCAGAAGTTGGGTCACAGACCTTTTGAGTTTCTTGAGAATGAAAATGAAGGATAGAGAGATGCATATGTAGCTTAGTCGGAAGCGTGAAAATCACAAGCACCTATGACAGAAAATGCAACATAGATAAGAGAACCTTTAATTATGAATAAGGTCTTGTTGAAAGCAACCAAGGAGACTATTGAAAAATAATAGAGAAAAGACTTGTTTAAGTATTTTTTCAAGGACAAAGGAAAATTCTACAAAGTGTTGATTAAAAGTGGAAGCATTAAAAATATTGTTTTTGTAGAAAAGGTGGAAAAATAGGATTGAAAAAACTGAAGCGTCAAACACCATATTAAGTGTGATGGCTACAGAAAGGTCACCAATTGTTGGTGAGTGAGTAGAGTGAAGTGGAGTTCCAGATATATATCGATAAGAGAGTTTTTGACACCATGCCAATGGATTCCTACCACCTTATTTTGGGATGACCTTGGAAATTTGATAGAAAGGTGGTGCATGATCGAGATAACAACATGTTTAATTTTGAAAAGGATGGTATCAAGCACATTCTTATACTACTGAAGGAAGAAAGTACAAATTGGAGAAGTAGCTCAAAAGAAATATTTTCAGGAGGAAAGGAAATTCTACAAAAAATGGAGAAAGGCGACGTTATATATGCAGTGGTATGAAATCAAATGGTACTACTTCTGCACACTGAAATTGTAGATTTACCTATTAAGATTCAGGAAATGTAGCATGTGTTTAGTGATATCATGGTAGATGACTTTCCAAGTTAGTTCCCAGCTAAGAGAAGTATCAACCATCACATAAACCTGATACTAGGAGCAAGCCTTCTGAATAAATCTCTTACCGTATGACACCCAAGGAGAATGAAGAGAAAATGAAGTAGCTTCAAGGATTACTAGACAAGGGGCCGATAAGGGACACCTTGAATCCATGGATTGTCCCTATGATATTTATTCAAAAGAAAGATGAAGAATGGAGGATGTGCACAAATTTTAGAGAAATCAACAATATTACAATCAATTACATATTCCATTGACATGGATCGATGACATGATGGAATTCTTGAGTGGGAAAGCCTACTTTAAAAGTTTGATTTGAATAGTGGTTAGCAATAGATCTATATCGGAGAAGGAGATGAATGGAAGACAAATTTCAAGACAAATAACAAACTATATGAATGGCTAGTCATGCCATTTGGATTGACAAATGCGCCAAATACTTTCATGCAGTTGATGAGCGAGTTCTTGAAGGATTTCATCAGTAAGTTTGTTATTGCTTATTTGGATGATATTTTTATTTTTCGATCTAATAAAGGAAGAACATTTTAGGCATGTAAGTTATGTTCTAGAAAGGTTGCTTGTTAGGATATTCCGACACATAGGAAATAGTTAAGTATAACTTGGTCTAGTGTAGAGTTAGGTAAAGTATGTTTCTTTACTATGTACTTTTGTAACTTACAATCCGACGGTCACGATATGTAGTGATCCAACGGTTCATTCTCTCCTTGGTGTTACCGACACTTGATCCGTGCCTTAAGACCCAATTGGTCCATGATCTCTATTTAAAGAGCATGGAGGGTCATTTGTAGGTTAACTGTTCATGAGAGAAGCTTATGTAAAATTTCATTCTTTTATTAATAAATTGCCTGAAGTGGCCGCGTTGGCTCACGGCGTGGACTGTTTCCCTCTTTGAGTGTTTTAACCACGTCAAAATATTGGTGTATTGATCTATGATCTCTTTGTGAGCGGTGTCCTTTGGTGTTCTGTCCAAGGAACTTGACCTGTAAATTCCTACATGGTATTAGAGCTATTTGAGGGCCACGTCCATTGGTGATCCAAATCTGAAGCCGATATAACTGCATTCGACTGTCGTTTCCTAGATCCATTGTTTCTAACAACTTTCGGGCTGAGAGGACTGCTGTATTGTGTTAGGATCATATGTTCCAGTGAAGAACCCCTTTTGTTTCATGTGAAAAGGTTTCTGGTATCCCTAGCTACGTCATTTTTAAGATCTGGAGGTATACAGTGTTTATTTGCAGTTTAGTTATTTTCTCTCTGTTTACTATTTTTGTTTATTTAGCTTCTTTTTCTATTATAGGATATATACCTTTCATTTCTATGTATTCTCTTTTCCCTACAACTCTTTGCAATCTAGGAAAATCAGAAACAGAGAGGAAGGACTTTTCTCATGCATATGCTCTTTTCCGCTGCGCCTTAGTGTGATCTTGGAAAATCAAAAACATTGAAAAAAATATTTAGTTTTCGGGTAAAGCTAACTTCAAGTCGTAAGGTTTGTTTTTTTTGTATGTCCATGTTGGGTTTTGTGTTTTTTGTTTTGTAGGGAAAAATAGCTTTCTCAAGCAAGCACGCAACCCAAAGCTTCAGTGACTAAAAAAAAAAAAAAAAAACCCTTCCTCTTTTCCAAAAATTACTAAACTTTTAGTTTAGCTCACTTGGTCCAAAGCTAATTTATGAGAGTAGAGGTCTTGAGTTCAAGTCTCCTTTTTGTTGAGCTAACTAGATTAAGTTTGGAAAGGGGGCAGATTTTTTTTTAACATTATGATTCATTTCCGCACATTCCCGCACTTCGTCGACATCTTCATCAATTTTTCTTCAAAAAGCCATAACTTCTTCATCCAGAAGTCGTTTTCAGAGCCGTTTTTTTTAGCCAACTTAATTTTTCGAGATCTTTCCATTGGAACACTTAGTTTCATCACATATAGCTTTAGCTTCTATTAAAATGGAAAGTCCATGCCCAGTTATTCTTGATAGCACCAACTACTTCCAATGGTGGTCCTACATTGTGGATTTACTTAGAAGTAAATCTCTTTACAGAATAGCCATAGGACAAGAAACCAAAACGAAAGATGAAGATAAGGCAGCTAAATGGGAAAATATGAAAGATCAAGCACGTGGGTTGATAGGGATGTTTATTTCTCTAGATCTTAGATTCCATATTGCAGAACTTGATACTCCTGATGAAGCAATGAAATAGATTACTAAAGTTTTTGGAATCAAAAATGAACTTAGAGCCCATCAACTCGAAAATGAGTTGCTTACATTGGACCCCAAAAATTTTTCTTGCATTGAAGATTTTTTGTCCAAGTTAAAGACCCTTACACTTCTCTTGGAAGGTGTTAAGGTTAAGAAAAAAGATAGTAACCTTATCTATTGCATTCTTACTAAGTTGGGACCAGCCGACTCTGTGTTTGTTTCCACCTTCCATTCTACAAGAGAAGCCTTCATTTCTCAAGGACAAGACTAAAAGTCCCCTTCCTTTGATTATTTTTGTGATTCTTTAATAAGAGAACAAGAAAAACTCTTACACCTTGATCTTCTTAATCTTTGAAACTCTTCTAAGAAAGCATTAGCCGCCCAGCAGCAACCAAGTTCAAAGAATCCTAAGAAGTTGTATCCTAAAAGGAATGGTCCTAAACCAAACAAGGGTCCTAAGCAATTGCAGCCTCAAAATGAAAAATCATTTCGACAAAATTATAAGGCAAATAAAAACAAAGGGAAGAAGACGGATAGACATTTCCACTTTTGTAATCGAGATGACCACTTAGAATCCAAATGCTTTAAGAAGATGGAAGCCTTGGAAGCAAGAATGAAGAAGCATAAAATCCATTTGGAGCACTCTTCAACTTCAACTTCATATTCAGGAATGGCACTTTCTGCATGTGGTTGTCAAGCATCTCGGTCTGGCTATTGAATAAATGTATCTTCTTCCTCTCATTCTCATGAGTGGCTCATTGATTCTGGAGCTTCGTATCACATGGCCAAAAACAAAGCCATGTTTTCTTCTTTAAATGATTGTAACACCAAAAATATATATGTTGGTGATGATAGAACTCTTAGTGTTGTAGGGACTGGAACTGTTCATAAGAGACAATGGTCAATTTAATGGTGTAATTATTGTGTTTCCAACCTTATCCTGCAACCTTCTATATGTATATATCAGATAACTCATTCAAGTGAAGGTAAAATCGTTGAATTTTCACCTCACGATGTTGTAATTAAGGACCTAAGAGATCCTAGACAGATTTTAGCTACTGGCATTGCCGATGATTCTACAAGGTTGTATAACTTTCACAACTTTGGGTCATCAAATCTTCCCTTGGTATTTGTTGCTCATAATGATGAAGTGAGAAAACTTTGGCATGATCGATTTGGTCACTTAAACTATCGCTCTCTTCAGAATCTATGTAAAGAAAATATGGTGACAGATCTTCCGATGGTATCTTGCAGAGATGGTGTTTGTTCCGGATGTGTACTCAAAAAACATCATCGGGACAATTTTGAAAAATGTGCCTCTTGGCACGCCTCAGCCCATTTACATATTGTGCATAGTGATTTATGTGGTCCACTTCCAGTTCTTTCATTCTCTGGCTACAAGTATTTCTTAACTTTCATTGATGATTTCTCCAGATGCACTTGGGTATACATATTAAAACTCAAGAGTGAAGTATTTAACATGTTGTGGGCATTTAAGGCCTTTGTTGAAAAACAATCTGGACATCAAATTCTTAAGCTAAGATCTGATAATGGCGGAGAATATGTTAACAACAAATTCATCAACTTTTGTACTGAGAATGGAATTCAACTGCAACATACTGTTCCACATACTCGACAAAAAAATGGTGTAGCTAAAAGGAAGAATCACACCTTAAAGGAAATGGCTAATTCTATGCTTCAATCCAAATTAGTCTTAATTATTGGGCGGAAGCAATTAATTGTGCGAATTATATAATAAATCACACTCCTACTAAGGTTTTAAAGAATATCACTCTAGAAGAAGCATGGAGCTCAATTAAACCAGATGTAAGTCACTTTCGTGTTTTTGGAAGTCAAGCACGGGCCCATATTCTAGATGAGAAACATAAAGCTTTAGAACCTAAGAGTGAAAAATGTGTTTTCGTTGGATATTTTGAAGATGTCAAAGGATATAGACTTATTCCACTTAGGTCCAAAAATGTTATCATTAGAAGAGATGTAAATTTTGCTGAAAATATATCGGTCTATGAGCCTAGTTCGGTGGATGTGCCACCTCTCTCTATCTCTTCTACTTTTTAAAATATTTCTTCTTCAGATGATGAAAGTGAGGATGAAAATCCTCCCCCACCTTCTCAGGATCCTCCTTCAGCTCCTCAACTTCCAAAATGGGTCTGTGCTACTCAGGATGCAGCAGGTGATATTGTCGGTGACCCTACAGATCAACGACATACACGTCCTCATTTAGATAGAGCCTCTTCTTTACTGGCTCAAGATTTAGCAAATTATGATCCTAATACCTTTGCAAAAGCTTCAGACCATCCAGATTGGGAAGTATCTATGAATGAAGAATATTGTTCATTATTGGCAAATGATACATGGGATCTTGGTCCTCTACCAAAGGGACGAAAACTTGTTAGATGCAAATGGGTTTACAGAACCAAGTATGGACCAGATGGGAAAGTTGATAAACATAAATCTCATCTTGTTGCTA
>APFE031501004.1:156616-235170 GCA_000404065.3 Pinus taeda
GGAAGTCTACTGCAGGTTATGTGTTCACTCTTGGTTCAGGACCTATTACATGGGCTTGCAAGAAACAAGGTGCCATTTATCTTTCTTCAGCAGAAGCAGAGTATCGTGCTGCCGTAGAAGCTAGTAAGGAAGCCTTGTGGCTTTGTCAGATCTTGTCAGAGTTTGGCTTTCAGCAGCAGCATCTAGCTACACTTTGGTGTGATAACCAAACTGCCATTCAACTATGCAAAGATCCAGTCCAACATCAGCGTAGAAAACACATTGAACTGCACATGCACTTCATCAGAAAGCTCGTTGATGACCATGTTCTTGAAGTACACTATTGTTCAACTGGTGACCAAGTTGCAGACATCTTCACAAAGGCCCTCATAGAGGTGAAGTTTACTAAACTTCGATTTATGGTTGGAGTTCAGGAAGTTGTCACTAAGGGGTGATAGGCTCTAGTGCCTCCTTCCTTCTCCTATTGTGTCATATTTATAAATCCTTCAATCCTTTCCCAAGTTGTTCTTAAGGGGGGATGTTAGGATATTCCGACACATAGGAAATAGTTAAGTATAACTTGGTCTAGTGTAGAGTTAGGTAAAGTGTGTTTCTTTACTATGTACTTTTGTAACTTACAATCCAATGGTCACGATATGTAGTGATCCGAAGGTTCATTCTCTCCTCGGTATTACCGATAATTGATCTATAGCTTAACACCCGATTGGTCCGTGATCTCTATTTAAAGAGCATGGAGGGACATTTGTAGGTTACCTGTTCATGAGAGAAGCTTATGTAAAATTTCATTCTTTTATTAATAAATTTCCTGAAGTGGCCGCGTTGGCTTGGGCCATGGACTATTTCCCTCTTTGAGGGTTTTAACCACATCAAAATACTAGTGTATTGATCTGTGACCTGTTTGTGAGCGGTGTCCTTTGGTGTTCTGTCTGAGGAACTTACCCTGTAAATTCCTACATTCTTGCAAGAAAAAATGTTGATTAACTTGAACAAATCTACTTTCATGAGGTCTCAGTTGGTATGTTCAAGCTTTGAAATTTCAAAGGAGGTGCTAAAATGGATCTAGAGAAAATAGAGTGTATGGTACGTTGGCCTTCACCAAAGAATAATTTTTAAGATGGGAGTTTTCATGGTTTACCTACATTCTATCATAAATTCATTAAGAATTTTAGTGTTATTTGTGCACCTATTGTTGAAAAAACTCAGAAGGATAGATAACCATTTTGTTGGATAGCCATAGAAATGAAAATTTTCCATCTCCCAGAGAAAAATATCACTAAGAAACTAGTATTGAAGATACCTGACTTCAACCAACGTTTCCTAGTCATATGTGTTGCTAGTGCTATAGCCATTGCAACAATATTCGGCCAAGAAGGAAGACTTGTTCCATATTTGAGTGAGAAGTTGAATGATTGAAAGAAAAAATACTCCTCTTACGACAAGGAATTCTATGTGGTGGTTCAACCTTTGAAGCATTGGAGGCACTATTTAATGCCCATGGATTTTGTTTTGTTCTCTAACAATTTTCCCTTACAATATATAATGCAAAAGAAAAAATTGAACCATAAGAATTCCGAGTGGGTGGAAGGACTTGTATGAGGATGATGTTGATTTCTCATAGGCGTTTGAACTAGGTAGGAACACTATGAGTAGAGATACTAGACCATGGCAGGGGTTTATGTTATACGATGGTTTTTTGTTCAAGAACAATTAGTTATGTATCCATCATCATTCAATGAGAGAGAATCTGATGCAGGAAAATCACAATGGATGATTAGGAGGGAATTTTGGTGTGGACAAGAAACATGGGCAGCTAGAACACTTCTACTTCTACCTAAAGATGAAAGATGATGTGTATAAACATGTAGGAAAATGTAGAGTATGTAAAAATGTGAAGGGGAGAATTCAAAATGCTAGATTATACTCCTTTTCCTATTTCTAGAAGACCATGCGACTTGATGAGTATGGATTTTTTTTTGGGTTTACCAAAAACACAATGAGGTAAGAACTCTATACTTGTAGTGGTGGAAAAATTTATGAAGATGGCTCACTTTATCCCATGTTTAAATACTAGTGATGCTACACATGTGGCTCATTCTTTTTTAAATGAGTTTATCCATTTGCATGGCTTGCTAAAGAGTATAATTTTTGACAGGGACACCAAGTTCACAGGAAATTTTTGGACGAACGTGTTGGAGAAGCTTGGAACAAAAATGTAGTTCAGCTCAACCTATCATCCACAATATCATGGGAAAATTGAAGTTGTGAATAGGAGTCTCAGGAGAATATTTGAGAGCCTTGTGGGAGAGCATCCAGAGCAATGGGATCGTGCTTTAGCTCAATTTAAGTTTGCATACAATGATTACTAAATAGGAGTACTGGGAAGAGTCTGTTTCAGATCTTGTATGGAATTTTTCTTAGAGGAGTTTTCAGCTATGATATTTTGGAAAATGTGATCAGACGATTGTTGATGGGAAGTATTTTGCAGCAAAAATGAGTGACTTACATGAGGAGAATAAACAAAAGCTACAGGAGAAAATCTATAAATATAAACAAAGAGAAGATTTAAGAAGTAGAGAGGTAAACTTTAAGGTAGGGGACATGTTATTAACACATCTGAGGAAAGAGAGATTCTCGAGAGGGGAATATGAAAAAATAAAAATTAATAAAGTAGGACCTTGCAGAATACTTAGAAAATATTATAAAAATGCTTATGAATTGTAGTTACCTATGGGCATAGGTATCTCACCTATCCTCAATCTTGCTAATTTATACCACTATTGAGTTGGTGATGAAGGTTCCACTATAATGAATTGGGGAAGTGGAGAATTTTGTGAGAAGATTTGGATGAAGTAGATGCCTATGGTAGATGATCCATAAGTTGAAAGAATCATGGATACTAGAGTTGCAAAGCACACTAGGAGAAAATGAGGTATGGAGCTTTTGGTGAAGTGGAAGGATTATTCGCTGGAGGATTCTACATGGATTAGTATTGCAACAATACAAAAGGTAGGCTACTTTGTAAAGGACGTTATGAGTATGAGCTCATGAATTTTCCTTTCCTGGGGAGTCTAATGTAGGAGATTTAGACCAATATTACCATTGTATTGGACTGACTACTCGTTAATGATGTCAAATGATTTGGTTGTTTTGTTAGAGTTGTAAATATTGAACTTAGGGGTGTTCTGCACTTCACATGAGAAAGTAGCAGAATGCCAGAAATACAAAAAAATATTTCTAAAAACATATAAATATCACATGAATTGAGACAAGTTGCAATGATATTTTATTATTCAGGAGTACAATACAATTTTCACTTGTTTCGTCAAGGGGGCAACCCCCAACATAGAAGACCTCAATTATAATAAAACTCGATGACTCTTCCCTTACTATCTAATATTATTTATAGCTTGATGAAATCCAAAACCCCAACTACTAGTTGTCCCTCACATAATACATGTTAACCAATTTATATATTAACTATGGCTCATTTATAATTAATTGTGGTCCCTTTTCTATAATATGGGTTTACCACTTGCAATTATTATTAATGCAAATAAATACTTACATGATTTATTGACTCAAGTAACTAACTATAACCTTTAATAGGCCCCTTTGCATTTTTACACAGATAAATGGGTTAGGGTTGGAACCTAACATGCCCTCCTACCATGGAAAGAAACATTTTCCTCAAGGCTAAAGCCACAAAAAATATTGAGGAATAGTGGTTGGTTCCCATGTCGCACCTTCTGGAGAAGTTTATTTCCACTTGATGGGGACATCCTTGATCATGCGTCACGAACACCTTGCAACCCATTCGAAATCACCTATCTGAATGATGTTGCTCAACCTACTGCTTCATTATATTCTGAGCTTCAAGTAGATTATCTTTGAGATGAGCGATCATGGAATATCAGTTCTACTAGAGCTGAACAAATTTATGTAGATTGGAAGAGCCTAGGATATAAGATGTTGGTGAAGGTGGTATTTTGCCATATATTACCTCATATGGTGTCATCTTGGTGGTTTCATGATAGTTACTATTATACCACCATTTAGCTAAAGGCAACCATTGTACCCATTGATGCTACATTTTTAAATTGAAGCACCTTAGATAGGTCTCCAAACATTTGTTGATTGCTTCTACTTGACCATCGATTTGGAGATGATAATTTGTACTTAACTAAGTTGTGTGTCATGTATCTTGAAGAGTTCTTACAAAAGTTTTCTAGTGAAATTATGGTCTTGATCAGAAACAATGGAAGTCAGTAGGCCATGTAGTTGGAATATTTGGCTCATGAAAAACTGAGCCACCAATATTGGACTGAATGGGTGTGGTAGAGTGAAAAAATGATCATATTTCGAATGTATGTCAAGAACCACCATCATTATTTATTTGTTGTATGATGTTGGTAGACCTGTAATGAAATCCATGGAGATGTATGTCTAGACGAAAGTATGGAGTGCCAAGGGTTATAACATTCCCAATAGATTCATCGTTTACCCTTTGTTGTGCTGGCATATGTCTCATTCATCGACAAAATTAAGAATTTTTTTATTTAAGCCAGTCCAAAAGAAAATGAAGTGTGTTTGTGAATAAGTCCTTTGAAAGCCTAAATGTCCTACAACCAAGAAGGAGTGTATATCTTGCAAGATGTAGGTTTTAAGGGTGGACGTTGGGGTTAGCACTACCTTATCCTTATACTGAAGAACCTCATCCATCCAAGATTACTCATCTAAGGAATAAGTATATTCTCATAATCTACTAATCAGTTGGGACAAAGAGGAGTGGGAGAACCATTCATGATGGGCTTCTTCAATCCAATCTAGTATGGGAAGAGAGAGCGATAAAAGGATTCCCTCATTCTAAAATTGGCATGATAAGGCATCAATCACTACATTGTCACGCCCCTTCTTGCAAATTATCTCATAATCATATCCCAACAATTTTTACAACCTTTATTTTGTTGTGGCAATGATAGATGCTTCTTGAGGAAATATTTTAGACTATGGTGGTCACTCTAGAATTGAAAACGATGCCCCAATAAGTTTGGTCACGAAGTTTCTACTCCATGTAAGATAGACATTATTTCTTTCTCATATATAGATTGACCTAGATGCTTGGAATTGAGTTGCTAACTTGTGAAAGACAATGCTCTACCTTCCCACATTAATACTTCACTAATATTGGTACCTAAACCATAACATTCAATCACACGAGGTTTTGTAAAGTTTGGTAGGGCCAATACTAGAGTGGAGCACATGGACTATTTGAGAGCCAAGAAGTCCCATTGAGCAACATTAGTCCACAGAAATTATATTTTCTTGAGAAAATTAGTGAGGAGCTGGGAAATGCATCCATAATTGCAAACAAATTTTTGATAGTAGCTAACGACACCCAATAATTCTCTCAAACTCTTCAAGGTTTTTGGTTAAGGCGAATATTACATCACTTGAATATTTTTTGAATCAACCCTCACTCCTTAACAACCCACAATATGTCCCAAATACTCTACTTCTTCCATTCCAAGGGAACAATTGGATAATTTGACAAATAGTTTATGATCTTGGAACAATTGTAATACCCAGTCAACATGTTGCAGGTGAGTGTCCCATGTTATCTTGTAGATGGGAATGTCATAAAAAATACCCAAGATGAATTTTCTGAGATATGGTTTCAGAAGGTGGTTCATGAGGCTCTAAAAAGTGGATGGGGTATTGTAGACACCAAATGGAATGACTAGGAATTCATAATGACCTTCACATTTTTGGAAGGTTTTCTTGGGAATGTCAACTTCCTAATCTATATTTGGTGATAGTCCAAGCAGAGGTCTAGCTTGATAAAAAATTTGGCACCATGCAATTCATCAAGAAGATCATCAACTACTATGATAAGAAATCTTTCCTTGATAGTGAAATTTTTAAGGACCCTAAAGTATGGACACATGTTCCATTCACAGCATCTTTCTTTACAACCATGACCACGGGATATTAAAAATGTCTGGTGTTGGGATGAATAACACCGACTTCGAGGAGTTCCTTGATGATTTTTCAATTTGATTCTTTTGACTGAAAGGATATCGATAGGGGTGGAGATTTGGGGGCTAGCTACCTAAGAGAAAAGGGATGTTATGATCATGTTCACCCCTAGAGGGCAGGAGCTCCTTAGGTTTATCAAAAGCCTGCTGACGGTGATCCAATACTTATTGCATGTAAGGATAAATGTATGGAGGAGTGGATTCAATGCAATTGATGAGATTAAATTGTGTTACTATCCCATGATGAATCTTTTTTAAAAGCTTCTCCATTCAATTGAGCTAATGATAGTGGGAGAACCTTCCTAAAGTCCCCACAGTGTATTAGTCGGGTCATTATACTAAAGTCTCATATAAACTCTTGGACGTCCATTGTGATAAGGCCAAGTGTGCATAATGATTCAACACCTATGACAACGTCAAAACCACCGATTACAATGAAAAACATGTGGGTTTTGAGGCAATAATACCCAATTTGAAGCTTAATATTTTCATAGAGACCTTGACATTTCATTGTCCCCCCCATCAATGATAAGGACTTGGAAATCAGAACTACCTTGAAAAACCATTGAATGACTTCTTCTACTCTCTTATGGACAAAGTTATACATGATTCCACTATCAATCAACACCACTACTGCACGATGTTTAAGAAAACCATGGACTTTTAGAGCAAGTGGAGAAGAAATGTCACCCAGTGCATTGGGTGAGATAACCGGCTCTTCTGGCATAGTTGTAGTATCAATGTTTGGGGTTGTTAGGGCTTCACCCTCTTCCTCCTCAGGAACTTTAGTGGATGGAGCTTCATTAGAAGAGCTATTTTTAGTAGTGTCTATTTGAAAGAATATTGTTTCCTTGCATTTATGTCCCAGGGATTATTTGTGGCCACAGTAGTAGCGGAGTCCTAGTTTCCTTCTTTCAGCCATTTCTGTTGGTGAGTCTTTTTGAAAATCAATTATTTGGGTGCGGCCCATTAGCAGTTTGGGACATGCTCATACGATGAAATTTGGATGATTGTATTGGGCATTTAAAGCAATTTTTGCATCTAAGGCCTTGTGACATGCCTCCAACCAGGTAGTTGGGTGATGCGTTTATGCATGTGATTGTATGGCTTCTTTTAGGCTACTGATGAAACATTCTAATTAAAAGGCATCTCCTAGTCCCTACGTCCAGCTGCCCAGTTTTTCAAAGGCTAAAATTTAGTCTCATACTATACTTGATTCCCTTATCTTAGTGAGATGGCCTAAAAAGTGAGATTCTTGAGCAAAGCGGTCACAAATGGCTTTGGAGAACATGGCACAAGTTGGCCTTGCTTGATAGAATTTCTTATGTCACTACCACCACTCTCATCTCTCGTTCTCCAAGTAAAGAGTTCCAACATTAAATTTAGTTTCATAATACCATATACTATTAAGGAGGAAATATTGCTCCATTTGTGACACCCATACATTCAGGTTAGAGCCATCAAATGTTTACATGTCCAACTTGCTTGTTGGGTGGCTTGAATATTGGAAAAATCCATGTCAATGAATGTGATGGTTGGATTCTCCTTCTACATGTGAAACCATGTTATTTTATTCCACCATGGGTTCAATAGATTCCTAGAAGTCATTGATTTTTTTCTCGAGGGAATCGACTCATTTCAAAGCCATAACCTGAGATTGGTTACCATACATACACTAGCCCTGGTAAAATTTTGAGCTTAATCAAGAGTATTATGGTTGGAAAGAGGCTAATATCAGGAGTCTAGTGTTGTGGGTCACTCGAAGCTATGTCAGGGAAAATTTTGGAAGGGAAAATTTTGGACCACATGAAAATTGGGGGCTTATAAGTCAATGGTACCATTGTGATTAATGCATCATCCTATATATGATGGGTTGAGTCTCTTTGAAGCATCCTGTGATGGCCCAATATTTTTTTTTTACTCTGAATGGAGTTTTACTCCCATATTATCAATATTGTGGTGACTGAAATAAAACATTCTTGGTAGTGTCAAATGTCTTCGGATGTTCAGGGCTAGACTGTAGTGGTTGAAATCCCAAGGTATTCATACTAGAAAATGTGTTAGGAAAATCTAATTTACATTTATATGCAAGAGGCTGATCTGCATTGTGAAAACCCCAATCGTTGAATTTGAATTATATGACGGCGAAACAACCCTAACTTCTAGATCTGATCTATATTGCAGTGGTCGAACCCCAACTGTTAGAGTTGATTTGGAAGAAAAAGGGGGGAGATATTTAGATAGTAGAGGGAAATATGGTCAGAAGGAGTGTCAGGTTCTACATATCACAATATATCCAACGATCCAATAGTAATACTTGACCCAATCTTTCAATGCGCTAACTAAGGTGGATCGACCATACCCTTAGGTATACTGCTTGACTACCCTATTGTACATGAAAGTAACCTCCACGAGTGTTTTTCTTAGTGTACTATAGAAACAATACGACCCACAACATATCTATGGTTAGGTTTTAGGTTACCCTAAGGGGGCTTCCAATATAATCAAGGGTACATGTAACTGTAGTCCATGTTCAATTCTCTCTAATGTGCTACTAATCGAAGGGGTACCCACAGGAGCTACAAGGGAGTCCAACAAGTGTGATCACCTCTTATATTTCCCTCATGAATACCTCCCCAAATCTGGAGATTTATGTGCCCAACAACAGATCCCATGGTTTAAAGAAGATGGAACATGTCTCTAACCTAAAAAAAAATGCTCAAACTTGGAGGTACCACTAGCCGTAGAAAGTGTTCTCATATCATTTGTTATGCACTTGACCTATAAAAATAACATAATTCCATAAGTATGAAACAATATTTCTAGAAACATAGAAATATCACATAAATTGAGACAAGTTGTAATGCTACTTTTTTATTCACTATCAAAATACAATGTTTTCTTCCCTCTATGAGGGGGAAACTGCCAATAGGGCATAGCTCAGTTACAGTAAAACTCAATGATTCTTCCCTTTCTATCTAACAATACTTATAGATTTATGACATATAAAACCTTAACTATTAGTGGTCCCTTGCATAAAACATGTTAAGAATTTATTTATTAACTATGGCCCATTTATAACTAATTGTGGCCCATTTTCTATAATATAGGTCAAGCACTTACAATTATTATTAATGCATATAACTTCTTATGGGATTTATTCACTCAACTAACTAACTATTACTCTAACTATGACCGTTGGGATTATTACATAGATAAAGGGGTTAGGGTTGAACCCTAAGAGGGGGAGTTTTGATTTTTTTTTAATAAGTGGAGATTTTTTTTCTATTGTAAATATGATTTTAGTTTCCTATCTTGTAGAGAATATGAGAGGATTCATCACTAGTGACCCTTCAAGGTTGTCCCATGTGGGTATTTTTTTAAAGAGAACGAATGCTTGGAGAAATTGAGAGACGGGAAGGAGAATAAAGGGCTTGTGATTCTCTGTGCAGTTTCATTACTGTTGTTGCATTATGATATATTTTCCTTTTTGTGAAAGCGGATAGACCTTTGTTCCTGTGTGAATGATGTGGTTGTACAGAAATGGGACTGTAGGTGATACAATTCTATCTGAATCAAAATCTAGAGGTTAAACCAAATTGTTGTATGCTATGAACTATGATTAATAGTAACTTCATTCGTCTGTGTTGTTTACCTTTGCGAATCAATACATATTCCATCTACATAGTTAATGATATATGTGTGAAACTTTAAATCATTTTTCTTATTCATATTTCATGTATGCTTGTCGAAATAGTCACCCAACTTGTAGAATAACGTGCCATGACATTCAAGAGTAGGGATGTGTTGAAATCTGAGTAATTTGAGTGTTGAAACAAAGCCTCTCATCGAAACATTGTCATTCCTTTTTGTTGGGAGAGTGAGCATAATCCTTGGTAAGGGAGATTTTGGGATGGGCTCCCTTGGGTAAGTTTGGGGTTAAGATAACCCAACTTTTGGTACAATTTTGTAAATAATGTAAAGTCTCTACTATTTGTGGATGGAGAGTGGGTAGATGAATGAGAGTCAAAGGGGCTTAGCCCCTTGTTTTATGTAAATTTTTTAGTAGGTTTTGAGATTCACCTATGGTCCACGGACCATGGAATTGTATGAAAAGTCTCTAAACAATGATTCTTAGTGAAGGAACAAGAAGAACCAGATGAAAATAAGATAGAGAATTGGGTCGACTAAAGAATCTAGGACAAGAGCTAGGTCAAGAAGGCCATGCTTCCTGCACTTAGATAGCGAAAGAAAGTCTTCGCAGTTGAGTGAGCGGAGACCTAGGTAGATTTTGCAACTCAGTATGTGGATCCCTGCAGCTGTATGCATAAGGCAGTTTGAGTCTGTAATCTTGAATTGAAGATCAATAAAGACAACTTTCTAAAGAATTCTTGAGTACTTCTGTTTATCTATGTTAATGTTATATGCTTCTGATGAATGATTTGTTTTATGATATATTGATTGAATGTTATGCAATTCTCTTGAATAAGTCTTAATAATGTACGCAATGTGTGTTTAAATACTTTCATCAAGACTCTAGTTATTTATCTTATGTTTACTAATGCATTATGTAAATCTTCATGAACACTAATTTAGAACTATTCTCTGATGCGTTTAAATAGGAAAATCAATTGTGAAAGATATCAAAGCACTAACTGTAGACCTTTGCAAAGGTCTGGAGGATGTTTTAATAGAGTTGCAATGACGAGCCCTCAGATTTTATTGATGTGTGCAAAGGAAGATCTAAGGTAATGGAAGACATCACACTAGTCTTCAGATGTAGAAAATTGGTTCTAGCATCCATCCATACTTCTTCAGCTAAGAAAATAGCATGCTTTACATGGGTCATTGCTGAAAGGGCCAGTAGTGGAGGGTTTTGTTGGTTGGCATAGCTAACTCTGAACCTAGGTTAGGAGCCGCTAATCCAAAAAATGGTTTTGTTTCTAGGACCAGGATCTTCTTGAAAGAGATGTGTGATGTTGGATAATTGGAATCCGAGCAAGAAAGAGATTGAAAAGTGGTTGGATCACAATATTCACAAGTTTTCAATGCAAGAAAATAGGAATCTGTGCCTATCAAATGAAGAGAAGTTGAATTGGTATCTGTATATAAAAATACATGAGATCCTCTTCTACATCTTCCCGATTGAACTGTATGAGTGGTTAGCTAAATTGACGGGCAATCAAGGAAGGTGGAAGCTTGATAATCCTATAGTGTGGATTCCATAATTAGTGTGATAGCTAGAAACCTCTGATAATGAGATCATGTGGGTTGTCGATCATTGGCTCGATCGAATTCTAGGATGATTTGTTACAGAATTTGTAGTTGATATACCAGTCATCTATAGCGTAACAGTGCGATGATTTTTCAAAGGACTGTGAGGTAGGTATTTAGGATCATACAATACTTGGATTAAATTGTTGTTATGTGAAAAATGGGTGATGCCATTACCTTGATGTTCGGAGCTATGAGAAGTGTACGATTCATTAGAAATCATGAAGGATGAGGACCAGAGTATAGTCTATTGATTGGACCTCGTTTAAGTGATGATGAAGGGGCGGGGAAGACAACACTGCGAAGCGCTATTCTGCTAATCACTCAGAGGATTCCTCGAATAAATCATGCTTCCACTTAACCCCCAACCCCACCTCCACCGCATTCACCTTTGCCCACATGTACACCTTCACCACCACCATTCAACATGGAAACACAATGAAGATGCCAATCTTTAAAGGCATAGGGAGTGAAGATGCATAGTAGTTCTGGTTTGTTACAAATGTTGTATGGATAGCATAACAGATTACTAATGACAATATTAAGAAGGCATAGTTGGTTACCACTTTGCCGGATCACACGCTGACTTGGTATATTAAGTATTGTTCTGATAATCCTCTTACCACACTAGCATAGACTAAGGTGGCTCTAAACAAAGAGTTTAGTAAGCCTAAGTCTGACTTGCAACCAATAATTGGATTTAAATAAATCATGATGAGAGTCGATGAAACGCCCCAAGAATTTGATCAAACGTTGAAGTGTCAGATCAGAGAAGCTAACATGTAGATCATAAATAGCTAGCATCACGAATGGTTTATAGTGTCACTCTTTCCCCACTTGAGAATTACTCTATGACAACAGAAGATAGAAACATAAGCAAAAGCCTTGGGAATTGCGATGAGGCTGCATGCATCACCTATTCAAGATACAAACCTCAGAGTATAACAGATCCACTCACGATTAGCTAGCTTGCACCTAGAGTTACACAGTTTGAAGAAAGACAAGGAGACTAAACCAGAAGTACACCCAGAAGTCTAGTGTTTGAAGTGCAAGGGCCATGGGCATAATAAAGACCATTATCCAGTGTACATGAATTATATTATAGGAGGGGGACCAATTCTCCTGAATAAGAAGCCCCAGTAGGGTGAATCTCGGGCGCTGCGCTATGATGTGCTATTTGTCAAGTTGTTAGACAACATGCAACGGATAATTTCCATTTACTTCAGAATTTCATCCAGACACTCCAATAGTTGTTGTGTTACTTCTGAAAATATATGGGCCACAATGAGTGCCATTGTCAAAGATATGATTTGATGATGGAAAGGACACCTACATATTGGATGCAAGCTAAAACTCGACCTCCAGATCAGGGTGCCAGAGGAGCACACAGAGGTTATCAGGGTCGAGGACGAGGTCGAGGAGGAGGAGGACTTGCTAGAGGCCATGGTGTAATTATCTGCTACAACTACGGATAACCAAGGCACCATGCATGAGAGTGAAAGAATCCTACACACCAGTATTATCAATACATGAGACAGTTTGACCATACTATAGAAGAATTCCTGGTACTAATAGATAAAATGAAAGAGAAGAAAACAAAGTCTAAGAAACCTACACAGAATCTACGGATGATGAGGGATGAGCCCCACGAAGAAGATAAAAGTGCTAACATTGTGCTAAGAAGTGGATTGATGACTGACATTGATAAGGGTAAAAAACCCAAGGAACAAGGATGGGTCAGAAAAGAACTAGAGAAGGAAGTCGACTTTTAGTTGGATTGCGTTAAGGAAACATTTATGGAAGCCAAGAAGAGATTCACTAACACCTCTACCTCAGGAAGCTAGAAAAAAATAAAAGAAATCAGCACCCCTGTAGAGGTTGATCCCTCTATACTCACTACGTTTTTAGAGGCCTACATAAAACTTATGTGCAGTAACAAATCTATGGAAGGCCTATAGGAATTAATAAATAAATACACCAACAAAGAGAAAGTCCTTGATGAACACTGGGTGGTCAAAAAAATTCGTAAACATAAGGCACAAATAGGGCATGAGATGAGACTCAATGCTTAGATAAGTGATTATGAGATGGCCCAGGTCATTTTGGATCTAGTGTCTGATGCGAACGTATTACCGAAACAAACATGGCAAAGGATGGGGAGACTTGTGCTACAGTGGTCCCTGATTCAACCTAGTATGGTGAACAAGCATAAAATCATCCCCATTGGATCGTTATATGGACTAACAATTGATTTAGAAGGTGTGAGTGAGATAGTCAAATTTGAGGTTATAGAAATCGTTGATGAGAGTGGCCCTACCCCACACTCTTGGGAATTGACAAGGTTATTCACATGAATGGGATCATTAATTTGAAGAAAAGGATGATGTCGTTTAAAAGGAAGTTGTTGCAGGTGAAAGTGCCACTAGATCCTCTAGAAGGGGTATGCTATACTGAACCACTCTACGATTATCATGAAGGTGATGTTAAACTGGATCAAATCTAAAAAATGACAACAAGAGATCAGGACTAAATCAATCCAACAATAGATGGGAAGATTGCATGGGATAGAGAGAGTTCTTGCAACTTTGATTCATAGGAGGAGTTAGAGCATTGGACAAATCACTTACATAAAGTGTCTACATTGTGATGCAATATGACGACAAAGTCGTTGCATTTTGTTTTGCAGAGGTAAGGAAATTACCCTATTATGATGGTTTAACTGACGTAGACCATTTTTTGGATGAATTTGAGTACGACATCCCTGAGGATCACTACTTGCAAACCTTAGAGTTGGCACTATGTGCTACACCTACACAATGGTGGGGTATGCATAAGAATAGTTTTACAGGTTGGCGTGCTAATTGAAGAATGACAACGTTATGATTTGGGCATGCTAATACCAGAGTGGCTGTGAGGTACAATGGAAGGGGCAATCCACGCAATCACCTAGTGAAGTGGGCTAAAGCATGGGGAACAAAACCGCAGCCAGAGTGGGTACACATATTTTGTCATACCTTGGACACAATTCCCATGAACTGGTATCTAGAAACGGAGCTCCACCATGACACTGCAGAATGGGATCTATTGAAGGAAGGGTTATTATTGACCTTTGGCTTTGAGGACGACTTCGCAAGCATCGATGAAGCGCTACAAGAGATTAAGGTAGTCTTTAGAATGTCAAAGGAACTTATGGAATGGATCCAAATAAACTGGAGTACTGAGTTGTGTCATGCATTCGAACACTATAATGTAACCACTAAAGAGGACAATGAATATCCAGGAAACATTAATATTCTAGAGGTAGAAGGGAATTGTGAAGTTGGAGGTCCACAAATAGAAAAACCGGATGTCTCCACAACTTTGAAGACAAAGAATGTAAACATTGGCACTACTGAACACTGAAAGTTCCTAAAAATTGGAGATTATTGGGACGATACTACAATGGATAAAGATGTTGAGTTACTCTACGGATACTAGGATCTCTTCTCCACTAAGTTTTCAGATTTGAAGGGCATAGTTGGCGATTTGGGTGTTATGAAGATCACTGTGAAGCCGGGCGTGAAGCATATTAAACAAAGTTTGTATTTCCTTAATCCTAAATACAAGCAAAAGGTTCACCAATAGCTAGATAAGATGTTGGACATACGCATCATAGAACCTGTTTAAGAATCTGATTGGGTGAGCCCGATGGTGGTTCAAGAGAGGAAACAAACAGGTGAAATAAGGATTTGTGTAGATCTATGGGAGCTTAATAATATATGTGTTCAAGACCAATTCCCAATGAGGCCTAGTCCTTTAGTGATGCATTCTCCGGTTATCATCAGATGAAGATTATGCTAGAGGATAGGAGAAAAACAACCTTCATGAGAGAGTGGGGTTATTTTCAATACACTGTGATGCCACTTGGACTCAAGAATGCGCTTGTGATATTTTTTAGCGTAGTAATAGCAGCGTTCAAGGATCTTATTCATAATTTTATGGAAGTATACTTTGATGACTGGATGGTGTTTGGATTAGTGAATCTCCATGCAGAAATTCTATGCCTGATGTTAGATACATGTCGTAGATACCAAATCACGCTAAATTTGAAAAAATTCATATTCTTTGTTCCTTCTCGGATCATGCCAGGGCATGTTGTGTCCAAGCAGGGATTGATGGTGGACCCTGCAAAGATTGGGGTCATTGTGAATTTGGAGGCCCCTAGGAACGTCAAGAAGTTGTGTGTGACACTAGGACATATGGGATACTATAGAAAATTTTATTAAATCTTATGCTCAAATTACTGCACCAATGGAGGAACTACTAAATAAGGATGCAACATTTTATTGGGATGAAGAATGTTAGTGCAACTTAGACGTGTTGAAATAAAAGATGGTCACTGGACCGATATTGGTATTCCATGATTGGAAAAATGAGTTGCATGTACATGTGGATGCCTCTTGCATTGCATTGGGTGCAATGTTAATGCATGCTGGTGAAGGAGAAATGGACTATCCTATACCCCTCACAAGTATGAAGTTATTGAAGGTTGAGAAAAATTATTCAACAACTAAGCGCAAAGGATTGCCCTTGGTGTATGGGCTGCAAAAAATGAGGCATTATCTATTAGGAGGGCATTTCAAGATGTACACAGATCATTTTGCCTTGAAATACTTGGTCAACAAGCCTATGTTGGAGGGGAAGATCTACATATGGTTACTATTATTTGAGGAGTATGACATGGAAGTCATTGTGAAGTCAGGGAGGATAAATGTGGGACCTGACCATTCGTCGTAGATCAAAAAAGGAGAGGAGCCTAATAATCTGGAGGAAGGGTTTCTAGATGTGTAGCTTTTTGGAGTGCATGTAGCAGATGACCATTTTATAGATAATATTCACTTCTTGACTACGTGGATGGCACCGAAAGGATATACAAGCCAACAGAATAAGGAATTACTACCGCACATGATCGGCTTTTCAGTTATTGTGGGACATTTGTATAATATGGGTGCAGATGAAATATTTCCAAGGTATGTGCCAAATTTGAGTGGGATAGAATTCTCGTTGAAGCTCATGAGGGAGTTTTTGGAGGCCATTATGCAGGCAAGGTAACTGCACAAAATATTTTGTGCACAGGTCTATGGTGGCGAAAATTGTGTTGGGTTCTAAAAGGTGTCTTTTAAAACTCCTAATTACCTCACATTAAACATCAACCTGGGCAAGTCCTTTTATTCCAAGACTGTACACAATATGTGCATGATATGAATCTAGAGAGTAATGTTTCTTAGAATGACATATAAACCTTTGATAAAAGAGTAAACGGATGCATTTATAAAACTCAAATTGCATCTGTTAAAGGAAATATTACATCTAAGCATCAAGACTTCATCCTCAATTGAAATCATAATCAAATCTCAAACAAGCAATTCAATTGACAATAGCATAAACCAAGAAAGTACTAGCATTAACCAATCTCTTCTAGTTGATTCTATCTAAATCACACTCAAACTTAATTAAGCAATCCCAATGGAAATGATTTCAACCGAGAGTTTAATAGTGGTAACCAAACTCTTTTAGTTGATTAAATCAATAAGGTTCACTGTCTTAATGGCTAATTAATTTAATCTACAATAAGCATAAATAGAATCAAATGATGATGCTACAAAATATGTAAAGAAAATGTACTAACTTCAATATAGGAAATCGGTAAATAGAAAATAAGATAAACTCACAAAAAATGGGAAAAATATCAAACCAATCAAACTTCTGCGAATCAAAAATATATAACACAAAGGATAGCAGTTTGATCCACTAGAAGTCGGGTCCCTAGGGACCAACAAATACTACTGAGCTACTTCAGAGAATACGAGTGAACAACAACGTAAATTTTATATTAATCATTGAACTCAATTCTCATTACAATATGGTCGTGTTCCTCCAAAATGCAAGAGTCTATACTGTAAAATTACAATTTGAAAGGAACAGAAAGTTGATCCCCTTTCATCCTACAGTTTCTACTTTTATAATCAAAAAGAGGTAAAAGATAAATCTGATCCCTTAGGATTGAAAGATGAGGGATTCACAACTGAATACTATCTTCTACAACCCTTCATATTTAGCATTGATCCTCCTGATTCATCCTCTGACTTGACTGCAACCGACATGCCTCATTATTCCTTTGTTGGTTTATGTTGTTCCATCTCTAGGGAATAGCAACTATTCCTTTCATTGTTTCTCTACATAAAAATGAATAAGAGTTAGTTACAGTGGCTACATCTTAATTGAGAGTAGTTTATTTGTTCCTTATCATAATCCATTAATATGTTAGCGTATCAAGATATGAAAGAGGTAAGAAAAGAGGAAAAAAGATGATCGAATTAAGAGTAAATACATACCCATTGTGTAACTCAACATACTCCCCTACTTACCATGCTTCATGTCTTTATGAAAATTAAGTAGTTCTTATGCAGTGAAGTTAGTGAGTGGGCTATAGAGAAAGTGTCAAAAGTTGGTCTAAAACCATGAGGTTGAGCCAGGAGCGCAAAAGCGGGTCCTTCCTTTCCTTCAGGCAATTCATAGTCAGCCTGATACTCTTGAGGGGGATACCAAATAATGGGGCTCTAAAACTAGCATCGTAACCAACAAGGTCATTCTCCGAAAATGAGATTGCTATAGGTGACCATATGGGCTGTAGCAGCTTTAAAATTTATGTAATTAAATGGTTCCATATCTTTCACACCATTGGTGGAGATCGTCGATCTGAGCTTAGATGTAGTCAGTGATCTTTCTTGAATGGAGAGGAAATATGATATTCATTTCTACAAAATCTTCTTATGTATGGGTCGTAAAGTTTTAATCACCCATTCTCCTTTCATCAGACTCTTATGTTCAGGAAACATTTGTAAGGGGTGTTTAGGTTCACTTCTCGACCAAAGATCCAATCCATGTTCCTCTCTTTGAAATGCATTATAAGCTTTAAGCCATTTGAGTTGGTTAAATGTAAATGAAATAAAAGCTTGGAACTAAACATCTCCTACAAAAGGGTTAGGGTTCTTTTCCAACTTGTTTTCTAATATCAGATTGTGTAGATAAAACTCAAAAAGAAGCTTTTAGACCTTTACACTATGTTGCTTGCAGCAATTTATAAAATCTTCAATTGTCCTTAATTCAATTGATTTACTAGCCCTTACAGCTTTGATTTTCAATAACAGATACCATTCTAATATAAATAAAGCATAATTTGTGGTATAAGACCTGCATCTCAGGACATCTGAATACAATGAGCACATGGTGTTCTTTTGACTTATGACTCTGTTTAGCTTGAACTTGATCTTCTCCATTTTTTCTTCTGCCTTTCTACACCTGTCAAAAGTCTCATTCTATGTTATAGTCTATTCCCGAAGCTATTTCTAGAACTCATGATATTTCTACTGGGAAATGGTCTCTTGTTCAAATCGTTCCAATGTGAGGTGAGCTTATGCCAATTCGTCCTGAATATTTATTATAATAGGGTCATGGTGCATCATAATGTCTTTGGCTTGTATGTTTGTCTGAGTGCCTATGCTATAAGAAGGGATATCTCCTGTCTGTACTTCCTTATTGTAGGAGGTCCAAACCTCCATTTTAGTAGATATGTCTATTAAATCTGCATACGTATGAGTAGATATGAACTCAGTTTGAGTTCCTGTAGCCCTATCTTCACATAATTCCATTTGCATGACCACATTTACTACATCAAGGGTATTGCTCAGAACCTTTCCCATTGTGATTTCTTTTATTTTTCTTCGTAGCCTCTTGACCATCTTACGAAGATTCTGATGTTCTTTTCTTAGTTTCTTCAATTTCATTCTAGCTCTTTACCTTTTCTGAGGAGTAATTGGTCTGCTAATAGTCTTGTTAATAACTTCTGTCTCTAAAGAGCCTAGTTATTCACCTTGGCTTTGTTCCAATAAGACCATGTCTCCAGATTGATTATCAGACTCCTGAGTAACCTATGTCTCTGCTTCCTCTTCTTGGCATATGTTTTCTGTGTCTAGACCTTCATGATTGTTTTCCACTGGGAGTGTGTCATCAGATTGGTTCTCTAATTCTTGAATAGCCTCTGTACCTATTTTCGCTTCGTGGTTTATATCTTTTGAAGAAGACATAATTCTAGTATAGCCAAAATTCCCTGAATATCGGGTTTCTCCTAGGTTACAATTAAGCAATTCTTTAGCTTGCATGTAGACGTTCATGTTGGCCAAGATTTGGGCCATCCCTGCCTCGAAATCATGCAAAAGATCATCCTGAGAACTCGTATTTGGTGTTGGAGGAGGTCCCACTTTGTTTCTTCGTTCATCGTCAGGATGCCTTGCTCCTTCCTCAAGTTCTGGTTTAGGGTTATCTTGTTTGCCTGACTCTGGTTGCAAGTTTTGTACATTTACCGGGATGGAAAATTCTATTGGTTGACTAGTGCTACCTTGAGGATTTTCAGACATTCACTGGTTTGAATTCAACCTTGTAGATAATTTGTGTTTGTGAGATATAATTCCTGAAAGGATAGTCATTTTTCTTTTTGGAATAGGGTTAGGTACTGGCAGGTTTTCACCTCTTTCAAGGGCCGATATGAGATCATCCCAATCTGATTTATGTTGGGCAAGGTTTTGACTCATTATTAAGCTGATCAGAAAATGGTCACTAACTACTATTTCTAGGTGTTGAGACTGTCTCACCCTCTTGGTAGTGTCATGCAATAGTGAATTCAATAGTGCAGGCAAATTAAGAGAGAATTTTTTTTTTTAAACTGCTAAAAGTTTGAGTTATCATAGCCTTACCACGTCTCTATTCCCATCGCGGGTAATATTGTTCTGGACAATTCATGCCAATTCTCCCCATGGCTCTCGAAGACAAGATGGTTGAATGCCTTTACCCTTCTTGATTAGCTCTTGTCCTTTGTCCTTAAAAATCCCCATAGAGTCATGTAGCCTTAATCCCTTGTCAGCCCATACTGGTCCTTTTGCAAGTAACCCAGACACCTCTACTATCACAACATCTATTATAGTGATTTGTCTACCTCTCACCAAGGATTTTCCATTTTGTAGATGCTGTAAAAATTCAATGACGTTTTCCTCATTGGGGGGTTGAAATCTTGTAAAATATGTTGTCCAACCTGCACGAGCTAGAATTTCCCTAGATTCATCAAAGACAGTCAGTGTTAAAGGTTCTTGATGCACTATTCTTCCTCCCATGATGCTTGACTTCTACAAATGATTAGTGCAGTGGAGAAAACACAACAACGAGCAGAGCCGAGAGATGGAACAACAAATGGTTGGAATGTTTCTATCAGGTGATGCTTTATAAACATAAATACATTTATTGAGGAATGTCATAATGGCACATGCTCTGTGATTATGGGATGTCATATTATTCTACAAAATCAAATGAAAAGATGACAGCGCATGCATGAGTATACTGGAAGTCCTCGCCTCCTCTCGAAATGATAGGTCTCCTACAACCAAATGGATGAAAGGATGATGTTCTGGCAGCGAAGTACAGGGGAGATGGGTTGAGTAATAAAAGTGGCAGGGTAAGTATATTAATGAAAGGATCATAAAACGTTATTGGAGTAATGAAAACAAGGCGTGTAATGAGAATTATTGCTAAGTGATAAGATGTTGTAAGGAGATGTGATAAAGAAAAAGGACAGCATATGCAGGAGATGATACTTTACCGCCATTATTCCACTTGAAAATGTTGTGATTGATTTTAAACGATTAACTCATGCATAAAGGTTCAAGGTAAGTTAGGGAAATAATATCTCCATAGAAAAATAGAAAAATAAGAAGAGGGCATTGTAATAATTATTAATGTAGAAAATAAAACTTCAATACCATAAGTAGAGCTTCTATTGCCTATAGGCATCCATAGCCTCGACAGAGTTGCTTTCTAACCCCTAGGAGCCATGGTCCTCTATATATAATTGGGGAAGTGCATTATGATGTCCATAGTAGAGACCAATGTGCTAGCATGGTAACCAGATGAACACATTGCCATTCACTAGGAAGAGGCAAAATTGGTCAGGCCAGCTCTTGATGAGACCTCCTATTCCAAGGACTTTGTTTCTTGATGCATCCATTGGATCATATCCCTGGTGTGGTGGCCATAGTAGGAATGCCAATTTGCTCCTTCCTTGTGATCATGGTAGGCTGGCTTGTGAAGAGACCCCCTATCCTCCATCCGTGGAAAAATGTCTTAAAATTGTTAGTGAATATATATATATATATATATATATATATATATATATATATATATATATATATATATATATATATTATATAATATATATATAGATATATTAAACACTCTGTGTTTTATATATAGAGGACGGCTCAATACTCCTTAAGAGTAGGGATGGTGGAAGAAATTTGAACATATCAATAGAAAAAAAATATACCCATAATCTTATTGATACTAAACAGAGGTATCTATACGAGACGGGGGAGAACCAGCATGGTAAAGATAATCAATTAGTTTCATTTATAACGAAAATGAAGGTGGTGAAATGATATAGATAAGTGTGTCCTTTCGTTTTCGATCATCACAAAAGAATCTTGTTAAAGATGATAATATTCAAGATATTCGCTTGCTTCAATAGACTCCATACTTGTTGTCCTTAGATATGTATTGTACTTTTATGCCATAAAGAGGATTATAAAGAGTGAACTGGGATGGGCTAGGAATGATCATGTAAGGGAAGGAAAGCGTGTTATAAAAAGTTCTCACAAGGTGTTGTTCCTTGAAGGGAAAAGAAAATGAAAAGACACACAAAAAGTGTTGTTCCCTATAGGGAACAGAAAAGAAAATTACACACGAAAAGTGTTGTTCCCTACACAGAAAAACAACTGTTCCCGGTAGGGAAAAGCAAAGAAAAATACATGCAAAAAATGTTGTTCCATATACAGAACAACAGCTCTTCCCTGTAGGGAACAACAAAAAAATACACACAAGAAACGTTTTGTTCCCTACGGGGAATAGCAATTGTTCCCTGTAGGGAATAACAATTGTTTCTATAAGGAACAACAAAGAAAAATACATGTAAAAGGTGTTGTTCCCTGTAGGGAACAACAAAAGAAAGACACACATGAAAAGTGTTGTTCCCTATAGGGAACAACAACTATTCCCGGTAGGGAATAGAAAAGAAGAATACACATGAAAAGTGTTGTTCCCTATACGGAACAACATTTGTTCCCTGTAGGGAACAACAAAGAAAAATGCATGCAAAAAGTGTTGTTCCCTATATGGAACAACAATTGTTCCCTGTAGGGAACAACATCTGTTCCCTATAGGGAACAAAAAAGAAAAATGCACACAAAAAGTGTTGTTCCATATAGGGGACATCAGTTGTTCCCTATAGGGAATAGCAAAGGAAAAAGGGAAAAAAAGAACAAACAATCATCTCTATTATTCTAATCAAATACAATCAAATAGAAAAAAATAGAAAAACAATTGTATGTACAAGTTTCAAAAATAAATTATTTACTTGATTGGTGTTGTCCAAGAGTTGCCTTCTTCAGCGAGAATTTGTGTGGTAGAATCTTCACGTATCTATTGGCAAAAGGACTCCCTTGTAAGCGGTTTGTGGTAGAGGCATACCCGATGTCCATTTTCTTTAAAAGAGTAGCTAGACCCATCAATGGTGGCTAATGTAAGGGTGCCATTATTGTGCACATCTTTTATCTTGTAGGGACCTAACCATCTACTCTGGAGATTTCCTAGGAAATCCTAGAAATTGGAATCATACAGAAGTTCCCAGCCGCCTTCATGGAATATCTTTTTCTTGATGAGGGCATGATGCCATTTTTATCTTTGTTGCTGAATAATTGCAGTATGCTAAGGAGCTGGTCGCCGAATTTCATCCAATTCATTTATTTATTGTAATATTTTAATTTGTGCTTCATTCAAATCGAACCCTACTTCTTGGGCTATCCTCAATGTCCAGATTTCAAATTCTATAGGGAAGATAGGTTCCTTACCAAACACCAGCTGATATGGGGAGTATCCTATGGTATTCCTCCAAGTCATGAGATATGCCCATAGGGCTTTTGGAAATCGGGTATCCCACTCGCCTCTATGCAAGGCAACTGTCTTTGTTAGAATGGCCTCGATTAATTTGTTTGTACTTTCTACCTGGTTGTTTTCCTGCTGGTGGTATGGAGATGTGATTCTGTGAAAAATGTGATGATTTTTTAGCGTCGCATCAATATTATGGCCTACAAATTGTGGCCCTCCATTCGTAATAATTTCTCTGGGCAAGCCATACTGAACGGAAATTTTGAAAAGGAAGTTGAGTATTGTGTCCTATGTTGCTCTTTGTAATACTACTGCCTCTACCCATTTAGTCATGTATTCAGTTGCAACCAACATATATGACTTTTGATTAGATGATGGATTTATGGGGCCAAGGAAATATAATACCCAATGTTTAAGAGGTTAGATGGCTAATTCTGGATGTAGGGGCATCTCGTGAGACTAGCCAAGGTGGCCCATTCTCTAGCAGTTGTCGCATGCTTGGAAAAATTCGTTGCTATCATCAAAAATGGTAGGTCAATAATATCCCATCTGTAAGATGTTATGTCCAGTCTTGTCATCTACAAAGTGTCCACTACAAGGTCCATCGTGGCAAGCTTTTAGGATATCGTAGATTTCATCTTCCCTGATATCCCTACACATATGCATATCGGCTCTTGTGTGAAAGAGGTATCCTCCAGTCTAGGAGAACCGAGTGTTGCGTCACACTATTAATTTTCTTTCTTTCGGCATTAGGTGTTTCGGTAGTTTTCCTACTGCTAAGTAATTCACAACATCTGCATACCATGGTGTTTTCATAGTCATAGCAAATAGGTGCTCATCAGGGAACTAGTCTTCTACCGCCACTATGTCGTATGTTCTTGGCACACGTGAGAGGATGTTTGCCACAAGAATTTCCTTTCCTAGTTGATCCTTGATCATTATGTCAAATTCCTACAAAAGGATTAACCAACGTGTCACTCTTCCATTCATAATAGGTTTATTAGCTAAATATTTGATAGTAGAGTGATCAATATACAGGACCACAGGGTATCCTGTTATATAGCGTCTGAATTCATTAATAACATAGATTATAGCTGAAAACTCTATCTCGGTCACTGTGTATTTTAACTCAGCAGGAGTTAAGTTTTTGTTGATGTAGTATATCGCATAGGGCTTCTTGTATTTTTCTTGATCGAGAACTACTCTAATGGTTGTATCTGATGCATCGAATGAAATCTAGAATGGTAAATCCGAGTTCAGGCCCCGTAGTACTGGGGCTGTTGATACTTGTTGTTTTAGTTCTACAAAGGCAATCTCACATTTGTTAGTCCATATAAAATCGATATTTCCTATCAAAGCATATAAGGGTGCAACAATTTGGGAGACGTTTTTTTATAAATCTCCGATAATATCGAGAAAATCCCAAGAAACTACGTACCTCTATTTGAGTGCAGGGGGTAAGTAGTAAGAGGATTACCTGAATTTTTTCTGGATCTACCTGAATTACAGCTGCTGAGATGTAATGATTCAAGATCAGGCCTTTTGTCATCATTATGTGGAATTTCTCATGGATTAAGTAGATCCTAGTAGCAATGCATCTTTCCAGGACTTTCTCCAGTGTCTATAATGCCTGCTCAAAGTCATCTCCATAGGGTGTAAAATTGTCTATGTACACCTCTAATCCTTCCTTTATGAAGTTTGCAAGAATACTGAGTATGGCTCTCATGAATGTAGCAGGTGAATTACATAGTCCGAAAGGTAATACCTTGTAAGCAAACATCCCCCAGGGGCAGGTGAAGGTAGTATTATCTTGGTCTTTAGGGGCAATTTGGATTTGGTTGTAGCCACTGAAGCCGTCCAGAAAGGAGAAGAATTTTTTACCTGCCAATATGCCTAGAACGTAGTCGATAAATTGAAGGGGAAAATTATCTTTTGGTGTTGCTTTGTTAAGCTCTATGTAATCAACACATATACACCATTTCCCATTCTTTTTAGGAACCAAAACTAATGGAGAAACCCATTTACTATCAGATATAGGATAGATGAAATTTACATCTAACAGTTTCTGTAGTTTGTCTTTAACAACATTATTTAGGTGGGTGTTTAATCTTCACTGAGGTTATCGAATGGGTCTCACATCTTTTTCAGTGTATATGTGGTGCATACATAATTGGGGGTCAATCCCTTTCATATCTGGGTAACCCCAAGCGAAAGCCCCTTTATATTTCCTAAGGATTTGAATAAGCTTCCGCTACTGGTCATCACTCAAATTTTTGTTAATGTTAAGGACTTTCCCTGGCTCAATTTCAATGGGTTTGCTGTTATAGATAGTTGTTGTTGGTATGGTTTGGTCATTGATATCTTTTAAAAGATATTCTTCAATTTCATTATCAAGGACTGCTTCAATCATGTGAAATTTTAGATTAGATATGGAAGCTGGGTGGTTAATGTAAGTATTAATAATATCATCTTCTGTTTGGTTCTTAAATTGAAGAGCATGTGTTATAGATAGTGGTGATCAAATATTTTCAGTTGAATATGTTACAGGTTGCTTCATACTTTTTATTATCGTTATGCTTGGCTGAGTTGGAGGGTATAAAGCTAGGTTCTTCACATCATTTCCTTTGGCTATAGTCATACTTCCTGTTTGACAACTTATATAAGCATCTGTGGTCACTAGCCAAGGTCTTCCTAATATTAGAGGATGTCCATCTAATCGATTTCTAGGATTAATAATCAAGAAATTTGTTGGGTACTCCCAAGAATCTACAGACACCATTACGTCTTTTAATGTCCCTTCTCATTTAATAACTAAATGATCAACTGGTTCCAGCAAGGTCATAGTTGGCTCTAAGGCTATGATGCCAAGTCTCTAACAGGTTGTTGTTGTGAGAATATTATGAGAATATTAATGGTTGCCCCTATATCGACTAACGCATTGGGAAAGGAGCACCCATTTATTTGTACTATGACAATAGTGTTTCTTGGGTCTTCATATTTCATCGATATCTCTCCGCCTAATAATAAAGCAGACAAAGTTTTGACTACATGGATAGTCGGTGTTACCTTTATTTTCCTCATAGGCCTTTTGGTACACAATTCCTTAATGGTTTTTGCATAGAATGGAATGTCCTGAATAGCCTAGAGGAGGGGTGTTTTTACACAAATATTTTTTAATTCTCCTAGGTGATCGAAGTTGGGATATTTGGTTGGGTGAGGTATAATCAATATTTATGGGAATTCCAGAGAAGAGGTAATAGTTTGTTCATGGTTTTTCAGCTTGACTGTATTCTCCCTTTGAGGTGTTTATTCTACAGGTCATGGTTCTTCCAATTGCATATTTTTATCATCCTCTAGTGTGATTATTCGTCTAGACCTTATTTTGAGTTCATTACATTCTCTCATCTTGGTTTCTGGATCCAAACCTTGAATAGTTTGTACAGAGTGGACTCGTCAGTTGTTAGGATTTGGGTTGTGCCAGGCTGGGAGTTGTGGTAGTAGGTTGGGTTGACGATTCTTCTACAATGTGTAAGGTGCTGGTAGCATAGGTTGAGGAAGGGGTATTGTCCCTACTGGTTGGTTCTTAGGTATTTTCTGGCTTGATTTCCAGTTTTGGTTTTGTGAAGTGGAGGGGGACCATTGAGATGGATATGGATTTTTTTGCTAGAATGATGGAAAATAAGAGGAATTTAACCAAATATTGTTCAGATTTGATTGATTGGACCAAGGTGGCATAGAAAATTCTTGTGGTTCTCAATTAGGAAAAGGTAGTTTGTTTTTCCATGTAGCTCCTATGTATTGCTGAGAATTATATTATGAAGGCTGAAAGAATGAATCTAGGTCAGTAGGCATACTTGTTTGTCGTGCTTGCCATTGGTGACACTGGTTTAATAGGTAGACTGGTTCCACTTCTTCATCTTCCTCCTTGAAGATAGATTTTAATCCTGGAAGCGATGGGAAATTTTCTGTGGCATGTTCTCTAGTGCATATGACATAGGCCTATACCATATCCAGTGGGCATTCTTTACGACTATGTTTCTTTCGGCATCGAGGGAAAAAAATAGCCAGGTTCTATTCTGCTTTGACCTACTTCTGCTTGGCTTAAATGATGTCTAATTGTGCTATAAAGGTTCTTAGGATATCTTATTTGAAATCTTCCTGCAGGTTGTCGATTTCAGTACGAGTATTACTTCCACCAGAGATTTTGCTATCCCTGGTGATCCTATTGTGTTCAGCTGGTTTCAATCTTGTACTGGCCCTCGAGCACCTGATACACAAATCAATAATGATAGCATAGTCTTCTTAATAGATATCACCTTTACCCATGATTATTTAGTGTCTCTATCCATTGGTCTTTCATCCCCTTAATCATCGTGGTTTTTGGCACATTATCAGCCATGTTTATGTAGGGAGACCATTGGAGGTTATTTTGGAAACACTCCACATACTCTTGCAAAGTTTCACTAGGCCTTGCTACCATTTGGAATATTTCATCTTTTATTTCTCTAGATCTACAATAATCTTGATATTTTTTAAGGAAGGCAGTTTTCATTTCGTCCCAATCATTGATGGTGCCTCCACCCAGTCCCATAAATCAACACAGGGCTACTCCCTTTACGGTCGAGGGAAATAGCTTTAGTTTTTGGGGGTTGACGGTGTAATCATAACCCCAACATAGGATGTTGAATTCAAGTAGGAATGCATCCGGATCTTACGAAGTGAGTCCATGAAAGGTGTGAATATTTTGTAGAGGGACAACTTTCATGGGGTCATTGACAGTTGTGTCAACAATAGGATATTGTAATGTAGAGGTTCAGGGTGTTTGTGGATTATTTGCCATTGGATCAAAGATATGCCAGTATCCTTATGGGATCTTTGGAGCTAGAGAGTTGTCCCTAGGATGTCTAGAAGAGGAAGGAATGATCCTAATAGCACTCCCTTAATCTGGGGTACTGGGTGTCCTTTGATCAATTACTACCTTAGGAGATCTTGGTTTTGCTGGTTTAATCTTGGATTCCCCTTTTTCTCCTTCTCCTTAACGGATGTTGCAAGAATTACCTTCTTGTGACGGAATTGATCGCGAATTTTAAATATCTTGAAAACTTTGTTCAATCCCTTTAGTTTTACTATGGACCTTAGGGTAGGTTACAGATGGTGAGCCTGTGGCCCGAAGGGAGACAATAGGTTGTCTAGAAGCAATGGTTCGAGGACCTAGATTCGACTTTTTTTAAGATGTTGTCGATAAAAGTTGATTGTCCAAGGGTTAATGGTCCCTTAGATTTTTCAGGTTTGGGGTGTGGGATTGTATTGTTTTCTCATTTTTTCTTCTTAGTCATTCATGCAAAAATTCTAATGTTTATTTCTACCTTACATTCCTAGAAATTATGCTAGAAAGTGGGTAGGGGAGTAGGCATTTTTCTTGCTCCATAAGTATGTTCTTACCTTCTGTTTTTAATATCCAGTTTTCTCTCAACAGAGAAACATCAAACACCTACTTTACTTTTCTGTAATTGTACTGAAAAGAGAGCGGAAGAGCAAGCACTTTACTTGATTGTTACATAGGTTCTTATATTTCATTTTCAATACCCAATTCTTTCCCAACAACAATTATTAGATATGCATCACTTTTTGTAAAATGGTGACACTCTCCTTTGCAATGGCACTAAAATGTTGGGTACTAAAAGGTGTCTTTTAAAAATCTTAATTTTCTCACATTAATCATAAACCTGTGCAAGTCCTTTTATTCCAAGAGTGTACACAATATGTGCATGCTATGAATCTAGAGAGTAATGCTTCTTACAATTATGTATAAACCTTTGATACAAGAGTAAACAGATGCATTTATAAAAATCAAATAGCAAATGTTAAAGGAAATATTACATCTAAGCGTCAAGACTTCATCCTCAACTGAAATCGTAATCAAACCTCAAATAAGTAATTCAATTGACAATAGCATCAACCAAGAGCATAGTAGAATTAATCAGTTTCTTCTAGCTGATTCTATCTAAGTCACACTCAATCTCAATTAAGCAATCCCAATGGAAATGATGTCGACCGAGAGTTGAATAGCAATAACCAAACTCATTCAGTTGAGTAAATCAATAAGGTTCATTGTCTTAATCGCTAATTAATTTAATATACAATAAGCATAAATAGAATCAAATGACAATGTTGCGAAATATGTAAAGAAAATGTACTAACTTTAATATAGGAAATTGGTAAATAGAAAATAAGGGAAACTCCCAAAAAATTTGTAAGTATCAAACCAATCAAACATGCATGAATCAAAACTATATAACACAAAGGATAGCAATTTGATCCACTAGAGGCCGGGCCCTTAGCCACCAGCGAATATTTTTGAGCTACTTCAAATAATACGAATGAACAACAACGTAAATTATATATTAATCATTGAACTCAATTCTCATTACAATATGGGCGTGTTCCTCCAAAATGCAAGAGTCTATACTGTAAAATTACAATTTTAAATGAACAGAAAGTCGATCCCCTTTCCTCCTACAGTTTTTACTTTTATAGTCAGAAAGAGGTAAAAGATAAATGTGATCCCTCAGGATCGAGAGACCCTGAGGGATTCACAACTAAATATTATCTTCTGACACCCTTCATATTTAGCATTGATCCTCCTAGTTTGTCCTCTGACCTGACTACAACCGATGCATCTCATTTTTCCTTTGTTTGTTTATGTTGTTCCGTCTCTAGGGAACAACAATTGTTCCTTTTGTCATTTCTTTGGATAAAAAGGAATAAGAGTTAGTTACAGTGGATAAATCTTAAGTGCGAGTAGTTTATCTGTTTATTATCATAATCCAACAATATGTTAGCATATCAAGATATGAAAGAGGTAAGATATAGGAAAAAGGTGATGGAATTAAGAGTAAATACATATCCATTGCGTAACTCAACACATTGCACAAGGATTCCAAGGCATATTGTAAGGTGTACGATGCATGTCAAAGAACTGGAAGACCATCGCGAATAGATGAGTTACCACTACATGATCAAGTATGTTTGGATCCCTTTGAGAAGTGTGCGATTGATTTTGTTGGGCCAATGTATCCAACTAGAAAGAAAATAGGTGTGTGCTATATTATCACTGCGACATAATATCTAACTGGATGGGCGGAGGCATAACAAGTTAAAGATTGTATAGGGACTATGACAAATAATTTCTTTTGTGATTATGTCTTAACCATATTTGGATGCTCAAAAGTGTTGATGAATGATAGAGGTATGCACTTTCTGAATGAAACAATCAATGCATTAACTGAGGAATTCTAGGTCTACCATCATAAGAGTACACCATATCACTTATAGGTAAACAAAACTATGGAAGCATTTAACAAGATTTTGGAGAATGCACTGACAAAGATCTACAATGCACAACTCAATTACTTGGATGTGCATGTACTCGAAGTATTGTGGGTTTATAGGACTACTTGTAAGAAGCTAACAAGGAAAATGTCATTCAAATTAGTATATGGGGTCCAAGCCATAATGTTGATGGAGTACAGTGTCCCTAGTCTACACATAGCAGCTCTGACAGATATGGACGATCGCGAGGCCTTGGAGGAACGAATCGTGCAACTGATGGATCTTGAAGAACGTCAATTTTTGGCAGGATTCCATCAACAAGTATAGAAGGAGCATTTAAAAGTGTGGCATGATCGCCATATCAAGCTTTGCACATTCAAGGTAAATGATCTTGTCCTCTTATATGATAGTAGATTCACTAAATTTCTAGGTAAATTCCAAATGCGTTGGTTGGGGCCATATATTGTCAAATAAATTACAGATGGAGGTACAATTCAGCTAGCGAAGCTCGATGTTGTATACAGGGGATCCTAGACAATGACTATATGGCTGCAAGATAGTCTTACTTCTCCAAGCAGTTGCAAAGGAGCACGGGACTATAAAATACACTGCCCAACTTGGATGAAAACACAACAAGTAGGTTATGCAGAAAATAACAAATATGCAACCTACTAACTTGCACTTAGGAAGATGCCCTATTGTGGAAGGCACCACGTAACGCAGGAGGAAAATGACCATTGGAGTTACTATTCATGACTTGAAGGCTAGAAGACGATTAAGTGGACTGGGGTGGTGGAAATTAAGCCAAAAATATTTGAAGCTCTACTGCCAAAATATCAGTTATTATCAGAAATTGGGGGGGTGGTCGGATTTGAATTCAAAAACCCCTATAAATTATGCATTTCGGTCCAACAAAGAACACTTTTCACTCTAATAATTGTTAGTAAATTTAGTTTTCTATTTACTATGAGCCGAGTGGGTTGGGAAGATTTAGTTGTGAGTCCCGTGTTTGTCGAATTGCCTGAGATAAACCATAAACTTATTCTTGAGAAAATGTCTGCACCAAGCCCTGCTAACACTGTTAGTGCTGGTAATCTTCTCTCTGAAACAATTGCCAGGAAGTTGTAAGTATGGAAGCTCCGCTACTATGCCTACAGCGTCGAGGTCGCCTAGGGAAAAGCATAGCCCTAAAAGAGAAAATCAACTAGCTAAGTCAAAACAATCCATGAAGGAAAATAAAAAGAATCTAATGCTGGTGCGCACATACCCATTGAGGCATACTAACACACATGCAACGAAGAAGAATGATAAGCATCCAAAGAGAGTAGTGGACCAAGAGGCAGAAGAATTACAAGGAATAGAGGATATTGATGCTGAAGGAGTGGAACACATGATAAGGGTACCAAAGTATATCCCTCTGCGGAAGGGAAAAGCAAAGGTCACAAAGGTCTTGGATACCGATAATTTTACAGTATCCACACCCCTGCTGCCTAGGCAGGTGCCTTCTAAAGGCCCTTGACACACAAGGATCCCATTGATAGGAATGGAGTATTGGGACCTTGCAGACCACACTAAGTTTCCACATTTGGCGATGGAAAAATATATGCGGAAGGTCTGTTATAAAGAAACTGGTGTTACAACACTAGAGATGAGGGAATGGGCCAACGATGTCAAGAAATTGGGGTTTCTCAATCTACTGTGGGTGCCACATTATCAGCACACCCCCATTAATATGATATTTGTGCACCAACTCCTCACACTGGTGCATGAAGGAAGTTTATGGCTAGGGGAGTCTATTCCCATCATGGACATGCTATTTCATAGAATCACATGGCTGGCTTACAAAGGTGTGAACCTGGCTAAGGATTTTCAAGGGAAGACTGGGTAGATTGACCTTCCATAGTAGATAAAGAATGATTATGGCCTCCTCAAGAAGTTGCGAGGGTATTCCATTCTTTCCATAACAGACCATGTAGTTCAATTCGCTGCCTAGATTTTAGTAGGGAAGATTATTAGAAAATGTTGCGCAAACAAAGTTCTATCTCTAGTGTTTTCCCTTGCTGGATAGTGCATGAAAGGCATACTATTTGGTTGGGCAAGGTACCTCTGTTAGGAGTTCCTATTGAACTCTCGAGAATCCCAGTATGAAACCAATTCTTTCAACTACGCTTGGTTGTTGTTGTCAATTATTCTCATTGCATGGAGATTATCGAAGGATAGCCAATTTCCTTTGCTCATGGAAGGACTACTAGAGGAAGCACAATTCACCTCTTTATGTTATACCAAGGATGCCACGTGGATTACAGAGATAGAGATATCTTGGATTCTTATGGAAATGGATCTCTGTATTATAATCAATCAATGTCTAAGGCTGTCTGCAACCTTGTTTACGTAGCTTTCAGCCTACACGACCTTCCAGGGTGACTTCCATGGAGTTTATATCCAAGCGTGGAAGGATCTAGAGAATAAATGGCACTAGTTGCCCTATTAGATGTCAAAAATTGACGTGCAGGATAGTGTAGCATCATGGCCTATGTAGTGGCATGCC
The DNA here is from genome assembly GCA_000404065.3 of Pinus taeda. Taxonomy (NCBI): domain Eukaryota; kingdom Viridiplantae; phylum Streptophyta; class Pinopsida; order Pinales; family Pinaceae; genus Pinus; species Pinus taeda. Next base: position 189,833 of record APFE031501004.1, read on the forward strand.
TTGTCAGAATTAGAGGTTGCAATAGGCACGGGAACAGAAAATTCTCCTGTGCAGAAGAGAAAGGAGGTTTCTAAGGATGCTCCACTTACCCTAGAAGAATAAAAAAATAAGGAAGTTGTAGAACAGGATCGCATAGAGAAGAATGCATTGCTAAGGAGCAGGCAGAACAAGAACAACGAGCATCACAGAAAGGTGATAAGTCACGTTCGTCGGAGATAGAGAACAAAGAGCTTTTAGGACAAGGTGATGGAGGTGATGAGGGGTAGAGCACCTTATTTATTTTGAAAAGACGTGCCAAGGAGCAGAAGCTTGGAACATGAAAAAAGTAGAAATATGATAAAACATAGGTTGATCCCATGGTTTTGACAAAAGGTGACCTGGATGAGATTGATGATAAATTCAGGGATACAATGACAAATGTGCTACAACAAATTGAGCAGTAATACATGAAGACGTTGGGGAACATGCAGAACGATCTACGCGAGTTGCAGATCCAAACAAGAAGAATACAGGTGGGTGTTGGACAAGTGACCATGGAGGAACAAGCCTCACACCCGAGACAAGCCATGTAGCAGAGCTTGCAAGGACCCTCGATCTTAGAACTATACCATTGCTAGATGGGTCCATTCACATAGAGTCTGTCTAGGATCATATTATACTTAGTACAATCAAGGACATAGGACTGAATATAGCAGTGATGAATTGAGAACTAGGGAGGAGTGCACCCTCAACCTCATAAGTGAGTACAAAATCAATAATGAACAAATGTTCGTTGAAAAGACGCACGCTTTGAACCAAAAGGACGCACTTCAAGAGCATAGTTCACGTCTGGAGTCAGTGGTAGTGGAGGCATGCAAGACAGTGCCCAAGCTTCACATCTTGTAGGATGCACAACTGGAAGCCAAAATCACAAAGTTAGCACTGGTATGTGTGAGTCTAGAGCAAAAGTTCGATGAGTAACATTTGAGTTCAACATGAAGATTGTAGAGCTGTAGTTTAAGTTGTAGCCCACAACTCCACTTGAGGTCCAAGAGAAGCATTAAATTGCAATAAAGGATGGCATGGCTACCTCGAATGCCACAGTCACTCACTATGTGACACTATTCAAGCAGGCTATGGAGCTATTGACCAATCTACAACAGGATCTAAAACTGTAGACATTTAACACAAATGTAAGGGAGATGTAGCACCAATATGATGAGCCGAGGATGACTGCTCGTACCTCAGCACCATCACAATGCTTTGCCAAGTTACAAGAATGAAAATAACTACCAGCACAGGTAGAGGAAGCAAAGAATAAGGAGGCCTTGCTAATGGTCAGTTTGTAGCCTTGGTTGGAGGAGGCTTATGAGGTCACGACTTCCATTCGAGATAAGCTTAAGGGACTAGAGGAGACACAAAAATGATTAGACTAGTAGTAGAAGGACCAACCACTAAAAACTTCATCAAGAAGGTTCAACAGGTAGTGGCAAAGAGCATTGCCGAGGTTGCAGTAATGCAGGTGGAGCTACAGGATCTTCACAGTAAGATCGTGGTGCCAACAAAGTCACTCGAGAGCAAATCACAATAATTTTGTTGGGGGCCTTTTGGGATGGTGTCCCTAGGGTTGGTTTAGGGTTAGGATAACCAAACTTTTGGCATAATTTTGTAAATAATGCAAAGCCTTTTTATTTGTGAATGCGGAGCACATAGATGAATAGGAGTCAAAGGGGCTTAGCCACTTGTTTTATGTAAAATTTTGAGTTAGTTTTGAGATCCATGCATGGTCCACAGACCATGGCATTGTATGAAAAGTATATAAGTAGTGATTCTCAGTGAAGGAATAAGAAGAATGGGATGAAAATAAGATAGATAATTGGGTCGATTGAAGAATCTAGGATAGGAGCTAGGGAAAGAAGGCTCTACTTCCTACACTTTGATAGGGAAATAAAGGCTTTGTAGCGTAGTGCATGAAGGCCTAAGTAGAGTCTGAACTTGAGTGCATAGAACCCTATAGCTATGTGCACAGGGCAGTTTGAGTTTGAAATCTTGAATTGAAGATCAATAAAGATAGTTTTCTGAAGAATTAGTGAGTATTTCTATTTATCTGTGTTCATATTATATGTTGCTGATGAATGATTTGTTTTATGACATACTGATTGAATGTTTTTCTGAAGAATTACTGAGTATTTTTATTTATCTGTGTTAATATTATATGTTGCTGATGAATGATTTGTTTTATGACATACTGATTTAATGTTACATGATTCTTTGAATAATGCTTAATAATGTACGCAATATATGTTTAAATACTTTCATGATGACTTTGGTGATTTCTCTTATGTTTACTAATGACTTAAGTAAATTTGTGTGAATACTAATTGAGGAATGCTCTTTGATCCCCGTAAGTATGAAAATCAACTGTTAAAGGTCTGCAAATACTGATCGTAGACCTTTGTGAAGTTATGAAGGTTTTTTAATAGAGTTGCAGTGATGATCCCTATGCATTTATCGACATGCATAAGGAAAATATGAGGCAATGGAAGACATCATACTAGTCTCCAGATGCAGAAACATGGTTCTAGCATCCCCCCATAATACCTCAGGTGAGAGTGCAACCTCTACTACACGGGTTGTTTCCAAGAGGGCCAATAGTGTAGGGTGTTTTTGGTTGGGGTAGCTAACTCTGAACCTGGGTCAGGACACCCTAAGCCAACAGAAGATGAGGAAGGTCATTCCCTGAGTCTGGGAGACATATTAATACAGTGAGATAAGGTTTTGGTAGAGATTCAAGTTGCTTCACCTTCACAAAACATGAAAACATAGTTTCTGGAAGCATTATGAAAATATTTCACAGCCCTTATAGCTAGTTTTCTTTGGTCTATGATTGAGCCAATTTTTCCTCTCAGTTTTACCTAAGCTATGGATGAAAGTGGAAGCTATCTTATTTTTTCTTATGCAAACAAATTCTTTATTATTTATGAATTTTCAAGTGGAGAAATTGTACGTCATGCTTCAGGGCATGCTGAAGTGAATACCAAAGAAATATTTATGGCTGACCCAAAACAAGTGATACATGTAAGTGTAGATAGATACATTTTTTTTGTAGAAGTTTCCTACCATTATCTCTAAAATAATATGAAAGAATATACATTTCATGTTGGTTATTACTCTTCCAATTCATCCATTTTGGCAACACTCTTGAGAACTAATATGATTCTCACTTTGTTGAGATCCATGAAAGTCCAAAAGGACAACAAAGTGTTGCGAAGGATACACATTGGAGAACTGTTCAAACTTTTTTCTCTGATGAACTTGCTTTTTTAAGAGAACATCACATTAAAATAAATGCACCTCACATGTTTACTACAAATGTGGAAGATGTCGAATAAGAGGTTAATTTTGATGTGAAACACTGTTTTCAACAACTTAACTTATTTTTTCCTTTTACTTCAGAGGCACAACAAATTGTTACTAATGGTGACGTTGTCAATATTGTCTTAGCTACAAACAATTAGGTAGGAAAATCATTATTCATCGATCAGGTCAATCCCATTCATTGTTGTAACGATTCATATAAGTATTACCATGGAACTTTAGAGTATAAGACACCAACAACCAGAATGTGCTCTACTCCTAATGGTGAGAGACTTTGTAGGAATTCTTCAAAATTGGAAACAATGACAAAAATCATTTCGAAATGTCCATAACTTCTTGAGGCAATTCAAGAAACAATTTACACTACCACTCTAACAAGTTTTCTATGACTGAGACTTCAAGTAATGAAGATGAAACTGATGTGAAATCATGAACGGTAGAAAATAGTAGAAGAGGATGTGTTGTAGCATGTGTGCAATTTTGATTAGTAGTCAACATGCTGATTACTAAAAACAATTTGCCACACGAATCAATATTAGTTTTCTGTAGCACATCATGATGAGCTATTGAAGCCTGTAGAACATGAAGAAGTATATGACCAAAATTATTCACATTCACTTGTAATGGACTTGTCCTTTGTGTGGTAAAAAAATTCACCTATGTCAATATTTTTCATATCTCATTGGTTTTCCTCTTGAGACTAGTATATTTATGCTACGTGGAGCATTGATAAATCAAATAGGTGGTTTGAACATTTACAGTACTACTGGATTGTTGTCTTCAATAGTTCCTTTCATAAATTTGTTTTCCTATTCAAGGCATGTGAGATAACTCGTGGTGTCTTAATCTTCACTTGCTTTGAAAGAACAATTAACTACACAATAAATGAATCATTTATAAGTCAATCTAGTGGCTCTAGAAAGGAAGGAAAAAAGAGGCCTAGATGACATACATCAATACAAAACTCAAAGTGTATCATTTTAATGTAATGGGAAGATAATTATGTAGCATTGGAATGAGATAACATTGGTACTAGTGTAAGTGAAAGTGACGAAGTGCTTAATTCAAGTTCATGGTTTGTTTCACATAAGCATTCAAGGAATAAGCATGGAGTTTATTTTGGGTCAAACGTTGAAATAACATCTAAGTAGGCGTTGGGAAAGAATATTGGTGGGGGTCAATCAGTATTTTAAACATAGTTCAACTTTTCAATTTCTCATTTCAATTTATGTATGAAGATATTATTTAGGAAACCAACGTATGTACGTTATTGTGATAAAAGAAAAACAAGTATATCCAAATAACTAATTTATCATTTATTTCATTAATTGTTCATCTTTATCTGTGCATCATTACTTAATTATTCATTCACTAAGAAATAATAAAGAGAAGAGAGATCATTAATGAATAAGAAACATATCAACCCACATGAACGCCAATATTTTTGGTGGAAACCAATGTGGGAGAAAACCACTTTTGTTGTTGTTCCTGTCTTATATTTTATTATATAAAGAAAATATTCTTACAATATTGTATTGGCACAAACTCTTACTAGTACGGAGGAACACACTTGTAGAAGGATACTGCCTTCTCTTCTTCTCTAGTACTCATTGGAAGGGATCTCCAACCCTGTAATTTCATTTACCGGATCCTACCAGAAGGGAGATCCTACCCCCTACATAAATTCTCCACCTACTACTGGAAGAAATATTAAGCTCCGTCAGTGAAGGCTCTAACCCTCAGTACCTCTTTTGGACCACATTTCATAATATTTCATACTAGATCCACCAGACTGATAACATCAAACCTGTAGGCTACCTTTCATCATTTTTTTAGAATGGACCCACTTCCATCATTAAGCTCAAACCAAGTAACAATTCTGAAACCAATTGTTGAATCAAATAAACCAATCACTGAACGAACTGAATCATCAAATCAATCATTGAACCTTAGTCAACCAATGCAACTAGATCAAACCAGATCATATAAGATCATATCAATGCACAACCACTCATACGTATACCAGACCATATACTTCTCATCACAGAAACCCAATGTTGTCACTATAAACCATAATCAAACACATGTCAAGATGTTTACGCTACTTCTATGAATCACAATTGCATATGCACATGATTCCTTTGAGGAAGAACCTTGTACAAATCTCAAAGAGTTGAATCTGAATCACTATTATACTGAAACAACCAGTGAACCTAATACTGAATTAATCATAGATCATCGAGCCAATTACACATCACAACAAAGTAACATATTTACTAATCAACATTCCATTCCATAACAAACTCAACCCAACCAGTACTGTCAAAATTAGATTATCATGTTAGAGACATCATAAAAAAAAAGGAACAATTAGAATAGAAATGATCAAATATCATCAACAATCCATATTGAAAAACCCTAACAGATGTATTTGACCTTCATAAAACACATCAATGTATGTACGTACTTTCAATTCACAACACCTAAATACAAATCTACACATTCTGATAATACTTCCCAAGATATATATGCAGCTATGCAAAAGCATATATGTGTATGTACCCAACTAACCTTAGTAAAACTAGCATCCAGATTTGAAATCACTAAATTATACTTTTTCTACACAACAAAACATCCGTCTAACCCAAATTCTTAGCATATACACTGTTATATTCACACATCATTATACCATCATCATAGATTTATCAAACCATAAACATATTAAGTAATATGTATTTCTTTCAAATCTATCAGATTAGATCCATCTCCATTTTTCCTAGCATACATTTGTTTCACATCAAACTATTCATCAACAATCCATCGGTTGCACACTTAAGACTTTAACATTCATCTCCTTATATATAATTATCATTAGTCAATACCATAGGTAAATACCTTTGTTATTTTATAAGTATTCTTTGATGGGATCAAACAATCGTTGACACACTTATTACTATGTGCCAATACCATGCTAGAGACCCTTGGTATTCAAATTACCATGGTGCGGAGTATGTATGTGAATTTGATTCTTAATACATGCATATGTATTTGACCTTGTTTCACAGGACCTACGTATACTTTCTCAAACATTACCCTTACCATCCATCTGCCTTTAAACTTGTATTCATTTTTCCATATCAACTATGACATCTGCACCATCTAGCATAATGATCCTATTACCATAATGTTGACATCTTTATCAAGTAGGTTTTCGTCAAGGACAACACATTAGCCATAATTCAAACAATCTTCCCCTTTGGACATAATGGCAAGAATTTTGGTGTTTGTTCACCACCTATAAATACCTGGAAACACATCTATAAACACACCAACCTTCTTTTCCAAAAACCAAGCTCCTCTCCCCCTTTGACATCAAGGGCTAAGGGTTGGCCAATGCCGAATGAAGGCTTCTTTTTTCCTTTCTAGAGAGGATCACTTGTAGGGATGATATGTTGAATATAGAAGTTGTATACTAACCATGCTCCCCCTAAGCATATGCTGAAACCTTTGAATATATACACTAAAAAGAAAATATTTTATGACTCAATCAAATATGACCTTTGTTATCATGAATGACTCACAATTACATCAATATCCCAACACAATGGGGTTACATATTTAACCGAACATTACATCAATGTCCCAACATAATATGATTACATGACTTGACCTCAATATCCCATACATGACTGGATTTTTCAATGATTTACAACATGGGCCTTTATATGGTCTTTACATCAAGAGACATAGATTGCATTTTTAACCAAAATCAATAACGTCCCTGATGTGGTAGAAAGACCATTATAGTCATTAGTAACCATCATACACCATATATTAGCCTAGAACATGAACATATGATTACAACAACATAGATGGAAGAATGAACATTCGCATCACCAATATTTAAGATACGATAATGTAGCTCCAATATCATTAACATGTGACCAAAAATGCATTGTCTCCAAGCATCACCAATCAACGGAGGTAACAACATATTAATAAACATCCTCTTGACTTCATGTAACATGATTTTTCCACATATAGGAAGAGGTATAATCGATAGGCAGCAATATCAATCTTTTTCTTCAAGCATCCTTCCAAGACAATGAGAACCTTCAACATTAATGATCATCATAGCATATACTTCATCAAGTGTATCAAGTAGAATTATCACACCATAAGAAAATTCAACAGAATTCAACTAAAGTAATTATCTATAAGATCCCGATCTGGAATCCATCCATCATTGATAACCCATGACATAGTGACAACAATTTGTATACAACTTCTCATGAATGAGAGATGCCAACCATAGTGACTAAATCATGAACTCATCATCAACTAATCATAGCATAAGATTGTGAAATCAATTTCTCTTAGTAACTCATCTCATTGATCTCATATCATCAATACCTACATTCTCTCTTCACATATAAATAAAGTCACAATCCATAAGGAGTATATACATCACCATATGTAACAACAATGTGTGCAAGCTTAAAACTTCCAATCATTACAAATTTGATCACAACGTCAATAACCATTGTCATATACATAATGAACATCACATATGTATCCTTTTTTTCAATCAATTTTTGACAAGGACAACTTTTCTAAATGTAGCTCATGTAATATATAGGCATCATCTATAACTTCACCACATGTAACCCATGCGTCTTTGAAGACAAAATGACAACAACATATAAATGTCAACAAGTACTGAGTGAATCATCAACCATAGCATGCACATCTTCTTCATGAAGTGTATCACGTAAGATTGTCTTCATTAAGTGCAACTTAAGCAATATATAGTCATGATCTAGGATTTCAACAACATATGTGTCTTTAGCAACAACAAATATACATCACCAATCATAAATCAATATGTAATAAGAAATTCTCTAGACATTATAATTTTAATAATGCACTATTAGAAGCATAGCAGATGCTCCCCCTGAACCCATGGCATCATATCCAACTCAACAATAAACAAGTTCATCATAGAATCACAACAATAATAGCATTTTGCAACATCTCGTGAACCAACATGAACCAACCGTCATTCCAAAGCATTATTAACAGTTTGCAACAAGTCAATATGGAAACTAGAAAGCCAAATAATAACTAATTTGAAGCATATTGGAAACTCCCCCTGAGTCTATCCCACTATTTATTCATCCCAGAGAAACATACATGACTGTCTAGGTCAATACTCACATATATACGTGACTATACTTCATAGCATCTTCATATAAAGTGTAAAATGTTCAACTTTTTGTGTGAACAACTTCCCTTGAATATATCATACACAAGGAAAATTTTAGGGATGGAAATTTATCTTAAAGTTTAGAAAACGTGGTGAGTCTTACTAGTCCCTAAAATGAAAACTATAAGAAGTTTTGCAATATGTTTGTAAAAATAGTCAAATTTCTAATGATTTTATATACTCTCAATAAAACTTTGGAAATTTTTAAGGTAAAATAATGTTATGATATAAATTTTGGGTGAACCAGTATTAGGAAAAGTGGAAATTAGTGACCCTTTTAATAGGAAAAATATAGAAAATTAGCCCACCTGCGAATATTAGCCCATAAAATTTTTCTTGATCATACTTACTCTTGTTCAATGTTATCTCATAAATGTAATGTTGGTAGTATAATAATCATTAAATGAATATCAAGCCAATCTAGAGAATTGTCATCAAGATACTCATGCATAGCTCCCCCTGAGATCATATACTATTGATCTCTGGACCTAATAGTCACCACCTCCTCTTCATGAGGTCATATGCTTCACATCACTTCTTTAGTCATAAAATAGATTGCAATGGGAACTATATTCTTTTACTTTGAATCTAAAGAGGAAGACAAAATATACCTCATGCCTGAATTCTTCTTTGTTAACACATATAATTTGTCCTGATTTATGCATCCTCTTACTATAGCCTTTCTAGCTTCTTCATCTATAACTTTTCATTTAGTTGATGTAAATACAATTATTCATCCTTTTCTATCCATTTTAATCACACTTAGAATATTCTACTGTATCCCTTGAACTAATAATAAATCAACTACTTTTGCATACTTCTCAAGTTTGATTTTACCTTTTCCCATAATTTTTGTTGGATCACTATTTCCAAGAATCACCTTACCATCTTTGTTTTTCTTGAGAAACTCAAACTTGACTTCATCTCCATCCATGTGATGAGAGCATCCACTATCTGTGTACCATTATTCTTCATCTTCAAATAAGAAAAAAGCATCACCATGTCTTGTTTGTTGTTATTCTTTCTTCTTATTATGAGAAAGGTTGTTGGAGCCATCTTTCTTAGATAATTTGGTAACAATTTTATTATCTAATTTCATGTCGTTGGTGCTCACAATTTTCCAACAATTGATCAACTTAAGGACACATTAAATGAGAACTTAGAATCCCACCTGCTCTAGGCACTCTCGGTTGACCACCAATACACCACAGGGGATAACCCTAGCAATTCTTATATGATTTTCAATAAAGAAAATATAATAAGTTCAGATAATAGTAGTTTGAAATGTCATAGTAATATCATGGCATTAAAAAAAGGAATAATAACCAATATCAATCACTGAAGGATACAACTCATCTGTGTACGATAAACCCCAAACACTTAAATTAAAATAAAATGAATATAACCTAATAGAAAACATAAAATAAATAAAACAAATACAGGTATGAGAAATGATAAGTAAATTGGATAATAATGTAAAATTGTTGCAACAAATACAAATATTACTTAATTTCTCAATTGAAGTCTCCTATGATGGGCAAATTCAATAGTAACTATTGAGACTATGAAATCATGGACACAAATGAGAAACATGTAGATTTCAGAGTTTAACTAATATCTCAAACACAAAAAAATATAGAGCATTTAAATAGCATAACAATCATGGATAAAATAAGCAAAAAAGGTCGTTAATTTTAGACGTAGGCTCCTAAAATTAGTGTCAATCAAATTCTTGTTATTGAATCATTCAATTCGATAAAATAGATATTAGAACATGAAAATATGGAATAGAAAGAAATACTAAATTAGGAGCAAGTCCCCAATGCAGCATTTTAATTGTCATATAGAAACACACACACACAAAGCTATATATATATATAAATATATATAAAGGTTTGTAAAAAATCCAAAGTAACTTCATTCATAAGATAAAAAGTCTATGCAACATGTACAATTATATCTGCAAAATCAAAAAATTCTCTTCTCTGAACAACCCCCCGTCTACGGGAAACAAGGTTTTAAATAGTAGTTCGGTAAATAACTATCTTAAACTCAAACAAATTAAAACTAAACAACTTAATTTCAAATAAATCACATAAAAATCATAGTCACCTTCACGAATTTGAACTTTTAACTTTATTTAATGTTCTTGTAGGAGAAAGACTATGGGCCCCACACATCTTGACCATCGACATTTGAGTTGTGACCAAGGGTATCTCACTCTAGTCTTTTGTTTGGTTTGTTACAAATTGCACCAGTTGAATAGGCTGGATTGCCTGAGTTGTTGATGAATTCCATAGTAAGACTTTCTTTCAAATGCTTCCTCACCTTAGCAATCTTACCCCATTCCACTGTTGATAGCTAAGGCACATCTTTATATTTTGTTATGACCATGACTAAAAGAGACATGATCTAGTACCATGTTGTAGGAAGATTATGTATCCTCTTTTTAATTCTAGACAAAATGGTAAAGTCTCTACAAAGATCATTCACCATCGTAGCTAGTGAAATTGACTCTTCTCCCTATATGGATAAGAAACCAACACCCTTCTTTCTACTCCTCAACTTATTACAAAATTCCTCATTGGATATTAGCCAGTTTTATTTTCCCTAGTAGGATGGCACACAAAATCTACCAAGATAATTCTAGTCGGTTGTAAAATCATCTATTTCTTTAGAATGTTTTTCGAACTCTTCCCACTTAATTTTCATTATGGTACGCTTATCCTTCAACATACAAAGGGAGCAAATTCACTTACCTCTCGAAGGAAAAAACAACTTTACCTGTCTCGTCCTCTAATGTATTGATGAAGTCGATAAGTGAATGGATGTCCTTTAATATTTCCTCTAGTAGTGCAACTATGTTTGTTTCTCCTAGGTTGGCACTTTTAATGATGCCCTTCACATAGTCAGAGAGGATTTCCACATAAGTCCTTACTATAGAGATTTTTTGTTTGATTTCCCTACAAATTTCTTCTTTGGCTTGTATCAGAACCTATCTTCCAGTGTGGGTAACTCTAATTATTTCCCGCAGGGTTTTAACCTCACCATGTCTCTATTTAAGAGTGTTTTTAATCTATTTAATCTCGTTGTTCTTTCAGTTCACTAAATTTTCTCCTCTACATTCAACTCTTTTCTTCTCAGACCTAGCCTCTTCTATTTCTTTCTTTGGCTGACTTATTTTAATATGTAGAAGCTTTGAGTCCTTAGCTTCAGATGCTTGGGAAGTATTGAGGGCTTGGTGAATTGTAGCTTTATACTATGCTAAAATCTTGAGGTGTCATTCCTATTTTAGACAAGGTTCCTCCTTCAAAATTTCCATTTGTTTAAGTGATTTTTTAAATTATTCCTCTTTAAGTTGCAAGGACGTCTCCATCTATTGCAAGTGAGTCACAACCTCTTCCTTCCTTTTGAAAGCCTGGACTAAAACATGTGGGTCATGATCTTCTATTTTCATAATGGTATGTATTCCTTTGATTTCCTTCTCGATTTCTTCTAGTAACATTTTAATTTTCCTGATTTCTTTATGTTGACCAAATTGTCCAATCACAATATCTTCTAATTCTTTAACCTGATTTTTCCTTGCTGTTAAAGCTACCCGTACTATGTGTAACTAGTGAGAAACATTTTCAAACATCCACTACATCCTTTTATTTCATGTTCTTGAATCAACAAATCTCCTAGTGGAAATTTGATTTGCTTGCTGATCCAGGTTGGTTACATCCATATTTGATACTTTCCCCAAATTAATGGCTAAAGAAGAAGCTTGAGATCCTAAAATCTATTGAATATTTCCTATTTATGGTTGAGTTATTATGAGGCTTAGAGTATTTTTTTCAAAATTGGTAGTAGAAATAAATCAGGGTCCTGTTACACGTGATTTTGTTGCATTAGGAAAATTACTATCGATTTGGATGTTTTAGTATCCATCAATGTGTTCCAAAGCATTCCCTTGGAAGGCTATAATCCAAAGAATCCCAAAGAGAATGAAATTTCTAGATCCCATGGCTCAAGAACCTATTGTTGGCTTCCTACACAGTTACATAATCCATTTCTGTGCATAAACAAAAAATTCGATTGGAAACTATGGATAACTGCACTCTATCTTACACTGTGGTGTGCACACATGACTTAATGCAAGTAAAAATAAAAATAAATTCTATAATCACTGTTAGTCTAATATTTCCAAACTGAAAAGCTTCAAATGGATGTTTATTCAACCTTGATCCCTCCCATCATCGAGCTACCTCCCTCTCCTTTTGGAACCCCTACCACACAATTTGTGGATATCGTCCCTTGGGAAATGGATCCCAAACTTGCCCCTCTTAGCCTATAATGATAACATAGGTCTGAGAACTGAGGAGGACTATTGAAGGTATGATTATTATAAATAAATAAGGCTAGGAATCTATTCATCCAAGGAGAGGGTTTGCAATTGTGAGAAGAGGCTTGTAACATGAAGACTTTGAAGTTGTATGTTTCTTCTCTTTTTTGTTAATATTTTAGGAATTCTTTTTTCCCAATCATGTCTTCTCTGATATCATTTTTAGTATTCCTCGATCAACCACATAGGTTATGATTGGTTATTGATTCAATTGATGATATATGTTGAGTTATTTTGTTCATTTGTCTTTCACTCTACCTACTAGATTCTTTGATCCTTTGTGTGTTTTTGTCTATGCAGATATCCTTCAAGGCATCGTGGAAAAGTTGTGGGAAGTCTTGGAATGGTCTATAAAGAATCAAGGAGAATCTAAGGGTTGAAGGCATTGAAAGGGAATTCATTGAACATTTTGATTAAATGGTAAGTGACATTTATCATACTGTTTGTCTCATTCAATCGTAATCTAGGGAAAGATAGTAGTTCTTTCTTGTTTGTTACTAGATTTTTCTGAGGTCTAGGGAGATATGTCTTGTCCACAGGAGGGAGATCATTCTTGTCCACTACATTAACTCTCCAACTCGACTTGAGTCCCACGATTTCTCACCAACAACATGAAGTCCAATAAGAGCCGAGGGAATCAAGTGCATGGGAAGATCAAAGGGAACCATATCCATCAATTTCGAGATTTTTGAGGGAAGTAGTCTGCCTCTCTAGGGAGCTTCCCCTAAGTCACCTTTCCTATAAATAAATAGGCCTAAGGGATCATTAGGATTCAAAAATTTTGATCTAGGAAGAGCTATTTAATTTTGATTACTTGAGTCTATTATCTCCATTTTGAGATTATGTATTTTCACTCTATTTTCTGTTAATAAAGGGTCCCTTATTAATTTTCATCTGAGTTAGCTTAAGAGGGTTGGAACCCTTGGGTTAGGGCCCATTCCACATGCTTTAGTCCCTCTGATGTATTGTTTCCTTATTCTTGTTAAATTCATTGTATTTATTTCTTTGTTTAAGTAGGCATTATACTGAAAAAATTGTAGTTGCGAGTCTGATCACCACCTCTCTTGTGGGAAGTGTGGTTGAAAATCCTACAATAAGAAGCCAAAAATAGGTGTTTATGATTTATTGGAAATAACTAGGTTGGATTGGAATTAGTTTGCATGCTTGGTTTCTTCACCTTAGGAGTTAGAAGCATGTTTTAATATATTAGATTTATGTTAAGGGATATAATAGACCTTGAAGAAATAAAATTCAACTCATCCTTTCCACTTTGATTAATTTTTTACAATGGTGACTAGTAGATGTATGTTCTTGATTGTTAATATGCAGAGGTTGCTAGTGACTTGCAGGGGTTGGAAAAATCATCCACATCCAATTATAAATCTCAATTCCCCCCCTTGGCACATCATACTTATATCAATCTCTGCCACCGAGATCATCTTTTCAAGGCTAGTGAAGGACACTGTGGACATGGAATTTTGTGCAAGATAGGCCTCTAAGGGGAGCTACTCCTAGAAAGAGACATCACACATCCTTAATTCATCCTCATCAACATTTCTTGACCCTCAGAACACATTATTTTCCCTCATAATGCTCTTCAAATGCCTCTTGTAGCAGAACAATGCACTCCTTAGCAAAATAGAGCCTCCTGAAGCACCATCTAGCACTCATGTAGCACTATCCAAATTCGACCATGTTTTTCCTAGGATCTTGACTTTTGCATTTTGATGTTGAATAATAACCCATAGGATTTCATTTCATGATTAGGGAGACTCCAAGACAACTCTATACCTATCGTTCCTCACTTGCAAACACAAAATATGAGGTAGGTTTGACTTATTTTTTTCTTTGAATCCCATATTCTTGTGTTGTAGACTAAATATCTTCTTCTAAATAAATTTTAAATTAGATTAATGATTCATGCAAGTAGAACATTGATTTGTTTGCAAATAGAGTAGCATGGTTTATTTTGACAACTAGTGTAGCTTTTTCCTTTCTAGCAGGTACAAGTAGCCTCTACATTTAATGAATGGTACTTTAATCTATGGAATTAGAATAATGTTCATTTCCTTGAAATTATGATATGTTTTCATAAAAAATCTATTTTAGTTAGCTGAAGGAGTGGTATATGCATGCCTTGATATGATCCAATGATTGAGGGTGACATGAGTAAACCTTAACCTACTATGCATGTATCACTGTCACCTCTAAGTTTGTAAAAACCTCGGGTTGATAATTTAAGTTGAGAACCTTGGGATTTGTAACATGCTTGATGCAATACTAGGGCTCATCAACATGTTTTTGAATTTTGTTCTAAATTATGAAATAAATTTCATAGATCATTGGAGTATAATTGTGTCTCTTGATTTTAAATTAAACTTCCTACGTAGTTTCAATTGTATTACCATATTTCTACATGGTATTGGAGTTTGATTCACATTAGAAAAACAATTTCGAACTTGTTCCTTAGGAGGTATAATTTTTTTGTTTCAGTGTAGAAGTATCTCTTTAGATTTGGGAATCTTACCTTCAATGCATTGAGAATAGAGTATGTGTTGGGAGGAAACTAGAATTTCATTGCATGGAGGTGATGCTTGATGACAACGAATTCCTAGAATATGTCAAGAAAAACATTAAAAAACCAGGATCAAATGGTGCACAAAACCTAGCACAAAGGAAGAAAGATGTAGCGAAGTTGAGGATAATTATCAAGAGGAAGTACTAGAGAACATTGTATAAAATATCAATGGGAAACAAAATCCTTTGATAATGTGGAAGCTCATTACAACAAAACAAGCAATTTGCACCAAATTTAGCACTAGGTTTTAGTGCATTTTTTTCTCAATTTGGATGAGAAACCTGGCGCTAAATCTGGCTCTATTGTACAATTTTTAAAGCGTCTTTTTTTGCACCAAATTTTGCATCCTTTTTTCCATCATATTTTGCACCAAGATTTTCATTTGGTTTTTCAATAGGTTTTTCTTCTATTATGTGACATTTTCTGCATCATTTTCTCCTTCTTGTTTTATGTGATTCTTTCCTTCTAGTTTTGTCTCGTAATTTGCATCAAGTTTTACACAATCTTTTGAATCTTGTTTAGGGCATTTTTTTGGATCCATTTTGTGTAAGTTTTTGCATCTAGTCTTATGCCATTTTTTTCTTCTAATTTTGTACCTAATTTTACATCTATTTTTGTACCAATTTTTCTGTAGGTTTTAACCTCGTATAGAAATTACCTGCATACAAATTATAAAACACAGAAAATAAAAAAATGTAATAGAATAACATATAAAACACATATACATAGAGATTTTCCACTAGATCCCGAAACTAGGACTACTAGCTTGATTTTTCATTATTGTCGTATCATTGTTATAATAAATATTTATACATACCGAAGCATCCAATACCATGGACTGAAGACCATCACATCCAAAACCATGGACCGAAAACCATCACGTGCAAAAAAAATGTGCAAAAATCATGCACAAAACCATAGGTGGGTCCACCCAACCTAACATAGGTTCCAAAACCAAAATTTTCTTGGGCACTACCCAGGACCCCATAAAGTGGCGTTACGGGTACACCTCAAACCCCCCTGTGATCTCCCCCTCTCTAACCACTGCTTAACTATGTGGGCTAGTCATGGAAAGAATATAACACAACCCAACATTCTCCCACCTGTTGTTTTCTTTCCATAGAGGGCCACAAGAGATCTTAGTCATTTATCCAGCCCTGCAACGCACGTTGTTTCTGTACACCAAGAGAACTTCCCAGAGCTCACATATTTTTTCATTGCATCTGTAGTATTCTTCAAAGTGTCCACCTTTACTAGCAACACCTTTTTGTCTTCTATCATATCCCTCACGAAGTGATACTTAACATCAATGTGCTTTGTCTTTGAATGATATGTGGGGTTCTTTTCCAAGAAAATTGCACTTTTGCTGTCACAGTCTATCCTTATAGCTTCCTGTACTAACCCCATAGTTGAACACAATCTCTACAACCAAACTGATTCCTTCCTTGCATGAGTGGCTTCCATGTATTCTGCCTCTGTAGTTGATAGTGCCACTTCAGATTGTTTCTTACTTATCCAATTGACTGCACATCCAAATAGTTTAAACACATACCCACTTGTAGATCTTCTCTGATCCAGATCCCCAACCTAGTTTGCATCAACAAATCCACGAATATCCAACACTTTGTCCAATCCTGGTCTTCCTTGATAGCACAAATCATAATCACTAGTGCCACGCAAATAACTGAAAACCCGCTTAATTGGTGTACAATGCTCCTTTCCTGGTTTTGACATAAACCTGCTCAATACTCCCACTGCATGTGCAATATTTTGTTTAGTATAGACAATTGCATGCATCAGGCTGCCTACTGCACTTGCATATGTAACACGGGACATGTCCTCTTCATCTTCTTGTGTCTTGTGACACTATTCAAAAGATAACCTCACACCTACAAGAATAGGAACCTTCATCAATTTATTATCCTGCATATTAATCCTCTACAGTATTGTCTTGACATACTTCCTTTGGTTTAACTAGAGCTTCCTCTTTGTTCAATCTCTTTTAATTTCCATGCTCCCAAGATCTTTCATGTCAAATTTGGAGGACAATTGGGTCTTCAAATCTTGGATCATTTCTTTGTCATTTCCAAACAACAAGATATCATCCACATATAAGACCAGATAAATAACACGGTCACCAATTAATTTAAAATACACAGAGTGATCTGCTTTGCTTCTGGTGAAGCCAAGTCCCCGTATAAATGTATCAAATTTCTGATACCACATCCTTGGTGACTGTTTTAACCCATACAGGGACTTCTTTAACTTGCATACCAGTTCTTTCTTACCCTACACCACAAAGCCTTCAAGTTGCTTCATGTAGATTTCCTCTTCTAGATCCCCATGAGGAAATGTTGTCTTCACATCCATCTGTTCTACCTCAAAATCAAAAACACCAACAACAGATAAAATTAATCTAATTGAAGTTACCTTGGCAACAGGAGAAAAAATATCACCATAATCAATTCCCAACACCTAGGAATAACCTTTTGCTACCATCCGAGCTTTGTATTTCACCACCTTTCCTTCTACATTTGTCTTCTTTTTGAACACCATTTGCTGCCAATGAGTTTCCTTCCAGCAAGCAACTCCACCAGATCCCAAGCCTCATGTTTGTGCAAAGATGCCATTTCATCAACCATGGCCTATTTCTAGAGTTTTCCATCCTCTAAATCCACTACTTCCTTCATAGTTTTGGGATCATCATCAGTAACAGACAAAGAAAAATTTGAATAGAAAGCAGATGAACTATACCTTTCTGGCTGCCTTCTTTCTCAAACTAATCTTCTCATAGCGGGAGTTTGTGGCTCTTCATCACCTGATTCCTCCTCTGTTGTAGAGTATGATTCTTCGTCTTTTAGCTCAAACTCTATCTTATCAGGTTCCTTTGTTTGGACTTCGTGTTTAATAACATCTTTCACCTCTCTGAACACGACATCTCAGTTTTACACAACCTTCCTTGTTTACTGGGTTCCAAAGCTTATAACCTTTTAAACCATCCTTATACCCAATAAACATGCACTTTTCAGATTTACTATCCAACTTGGTTCATTTTTCCTTTGGAACATGTACATATGCATCACATCCCAATACCCTTAGATGTGAAAGAGAGGGTTTCTTACTAGTCCATACCTCTTGTGGAGCCTTATCCTCCAATGCTAATGAAGGTGATCTGTTGAAGAGGTAACATGTAGTATCCACTACCTCTTCCCAGAATTCATGTCCTAACTTGGCACCACTGAGCATGCTTCTTGCCCTTTCCATCAACGTCTTGTTCATTCTTTTTGTAACTCCATTTTCCTGAGGTGTATATGGAGTAGTCTTCTGCCATGATATACCACACTTCTTATAGAATTCTTCAAATTTCTTGCTACAAAAATCTCCACCATTATCTATCCTCAAAACCTTTATCTTCTTCTCTATCTAGTTTTCCACTAGAGCCTTAAATTCTTTAAACCTGTCAAAGACATCAGATTTCTTCTTAAGGAAATATATCCATGTATTCCTTGAGAATTCATCTATAAATGATACATAGTACATAGACTTAGCCAGTGATGGAACCTTCAGAGGTCAAAACACATCACTGTGCACAAGCTCTAATATTTGTTTCGCCCTCTTACCACCAGAGGGGAAGGTCACCCAATTCTACTTCCCATATACACAATTTTTGCAGAAATCAAAATCCAGAGAGCTATTAATCATACCTTCTTCCATACCTTTACCATGAAGTATTCAAAGGCCCTTCTGTCCAATATGTCCAAGCCTTTGATGCCACAACATGGTCTTCTCTCCAGAGACCACTAGATTTTCTTCTCCACTTTCAGGAACCACATAACTATTGCACCCATCAATAAAAGTGCTACCTTGTAGCTTTTACAAAGCTCCAATCCGAACTCCTTGCATCAATACCAGTTCCCACCAAATCATTTTGCAGGTATGCTTCTCGAACACTGTTTTTACACCTACGTCATCCAACTTGCTTACAAAAATTTGATTTCTGGCTAATGCCGGAATATGTAGAATACCTGGAAGTGTTATAACTCTTCCACCTTTCAAATTCAACTTTAATTTTCCACGAACAACGATTCTAGCCTTCTTGTCATCCCCCAAGAAAACATCATCACCATCATATTTCTCATACTTGCAGAACCACTTTCTATGGGTAGTGAAGTGAAAGGATGCACCTGAGTCAATCAACCATGCCTCATGATCAAAATGCATAATTGAAGAAGCCAAGTACACATCCCCACCTTCATTTGAGGTGGCTTTCGCCTCTGTAGAAGGAGCCTCATCAGATCCCTTTCCTTTGTCAAAAGATTTAGATTTACAGTCCCTTTTGAAGTGGCCTTCCTTTCCGCATTTTCATCACACCACCTTTATAGGTTTTTCTGGAGATTTAGATCTCCCACTCGATGACTTATCTTTTATTTTGTTCTGGGACCATTATCGTACAAACAAGGCATCACCATTCTGGCTCTCCATATTTTCTCATCTCATCTCCTCCATAAACAAGGTTGAGACTATTTAATCAAACTGCAAGGTAGTTGCATTGTTATCTATTGTAATAACCACACTATCCCATGAATCTGGTAGAGAACATAACAAATTGATGCACTTATCTTCATCTGAAATTTTAATATCAACATATGCTAACTCACTTACCATAGTATTAAATGCATTCAAATGCTCTGTCATCATGTCTCCATCTTTCATCCTCGGGTTATACAACATTTTCCATAGGAATAGTTTATTCACCAGACACTTAGATTGGTACAAAGTCCCTAACTTGTCCCACAAAGCCTTCGCCGTAGCGTCCCCTCATACATTCAACAATACTGAATCTTAGACACACAATCATATTGTGTTCTTTGCTTTCCAATCCAGCTTCTTCCATTCTTCATCGGACACTCCTGTTGGTTTAGTACCCGGATCTATTGAGATCCGCTGATCTTTATCCACCAACTGAACCTCCATCTTGAGTTTCCACAACTCAAAACTCTGACCATTAAATTTGTTGATCTTTATCTTTCCACTACTTGCCATCTTCTTTCACCACGAAAATCGATCTCCCAGATCTCCCACTGAACAAGGTCTACCATAGGCCCGAGCAAGATCCCTTAGCAACAAACACGTCCCCTTGAAGCCAAAAAAACTTTGATACCAAATGTAGGTTTTAACCCTGTATAGAAAATACCCACATACAAATTCTAAAACACAGAAAATAAACAATGCAAGAGAATAACACATAAAACACATACACACAGAGATTTTCCCTTGGATCCCAGAACTAGGACTACCAGCTTGACTTTTCACTATTTTCCTTTCAATGTTATAATACATATTTATACATGCCAAAGTATCCAATACCATGGACTGAAAACCATCGCATCCAAAAAAGATGTGAAAAAATCATGCATAAAACCATAGCTGGGTCTGCCCAACCAAAAGTAGGTTCCAAAACCAAGAAAA
Organism: Pinus taeda; assembly: GCA_000404065.3. Classification (NCBI taxonomy): domain Eukaryota; kingdom Viridiplantae; phylum Streptophyta; class Pinopsida; order Pinales; family Pinaceae; genus Pinus; species Pinus taeda. The sequence continues at coordinate 210,887 of APFE031501004.1, forward strand.
TTCAGGTCTCCCCCGGACCCCATAAAGTGGGGTTACAGGTACACCTGAAACCCCTTGTGACCTCCCCCTCTCTAACCCCCGGTTAACTACGTGGGCTAGTCATGGAAAGAATAAAACACAACCCAACATTTTCTGCATTTTCTTGCACTATTTTTTGCATCCAATTTTTCACCATACACTGAATCTGATTTAGTGCCAAATTTTTCATCCATTTTTGCACCATTTTTTTCATCCACTTTTGCATTATATTTTTCTCCCTTTTTTGTATCCTATTTTACACCATATTTTTCATGTAATTTTTCATCCTTTATTGCATCCAATTTAGCATCATTTTTAACACCATTTCTTGCATCCAATTTTGCATCATTTTCAGCATCTAAATTTGCAACGTATGTTGAACCATGTGTTGCATCCACCATTTTATAAATTTAGTTACTAATGTTACATTCAATTTTGAGCCCTTTTTTCGTCTAATTTTGCATTCGTTTTTGCAACAAGATTTAAATCATTTGTTGCACCTCATTTTGCATCTAATATTGCATCCAAATTTGAGACATTTTTATGCCCATTTTTGCACCATTGTTTCTACTTTTCTGTCCAATTATGCACCATTCTTTTATGTCGAATTTGGTATCCTTTTTGATGTCTAATTTTGCATTTGGCATCCAAATTTGCATCCTTTTCTCTACCACATTTTTTGTCCACATTTGCATCTCATTTTTCACCTAGATTTTAATTTAAATTTTCATCTAGTTATGCATCATTTTTAGCATCCTTGGTTCAACCCATTTTTAGTCCCATTTTTCATCTTGTTTTGTGTATTTTCTTACATCCTTTTTTCACCCTATTTTGTATCCTAATTTTACACCACTCTTAATATCCTCATTTTGGTGTACATTTTTGCGTCCTTGTTTGCGCCCAATTTGGTATCCTTTTGTATGCCCTATTTTGTTCCCTTCTTTGTGTCTAGTGTTGCACCATTTTTTTAATTCTACTTTAAAACCCTTTTTGTGTCATTATTTGCATCTTGTTTTTATGGCTATTTTAGCATCTAATTCTACTCCCAATTTTGCATCCATGGTTACATCTATTTTTGGCTTCTTGTTTAGAGTTTTAATTTTATTTCCATTTATGACCCCCTTTATGGGTTCATTTTACTAATTTCAATTACATAGTGAAATATATTAGAATTTCTAAATATCATTTTGCTGTAGGATTTAATGCATGGTTAGATGAACATAAAAACCTCTCATTTCATCTAGGAAACCTAGGACAAAGAGAGTAAGAGAAATTTTGTTCTAAGGCTCGGGATTCTTAGAAGATCAAGATGTAGAGTAGATATTATGAAGAAGTGAAGGAATTCCTATAAATCCTCACATGCCAGTCTTGTTGGAGTTTTATGTGTAGATGGGAATCAATCCTATCTAGCTCCAAAGCTTGGTCCTACACATAAGAGAGAGAATAAAGTAGCCTTCATAGCATAATATCTTGATAATCAAAACTATCGGAAACATATAAATATTTCTGAATAAATAAATATAAACCAAAATCCCATACATTCATTAGTTAAACAGAAGAAGTAAAGAATCAATAGCAGCATATGGAAGGAACAACAACCGATCTATATTAATAAAGCGCTTGGAGGAAAGTTACAACCATCAAATGTAGTTGCAGTAACTCTCCCCCAACTCCTAGCTCAAAAAATATCCCTCTCAAGATAGATCTCAGCAACATGACAATACAATAATTCCCATGTTTTTCTCAAAGGCCAAGCCTCCAATATATATGAAAGTGAAGGGTATGAAGATTTCTCAAATTCCTCATTGTTTCAATTTGGGAAAAATATTTTGGGTGAATAATGTTTCCTCATATAGAAATGGTTGTTTCCAATTTTTAGATGCTTTTGTGTTTAAGAAAAACCTTCCCCTTGCTTTATGGCTCTTTCCCGCTTTTGTATTCTTTTATTTTTTAGGAAAAATCTAAAGATGAGGATAAAGAGATCACATTCCACCATGTGAGTTTCTGAAAGTGAACAGGAGTGTCAAATTCTAGTTAACTCGAGCTTTTTTTCCTCGTGACTGAGTTAGAATTTTGCTAACAAAAGTTATATGAAGGAGACAACTTGTTATAGACTAGGATAACTTGGTCCTCATGGTACATAACTTGTATTATAGTCTTTTACAGTTTAGGAGAAAGTGGTATTTCAACCAACAACCTAGTATTCTCCTCCAGGCTAATGAATAGGTATTTTCATGTATAACACATTTAAGAAGATATCACAATTCAAATTGACAGCTTAATATTTGTAAACAAATTTATGGGTAATTGACAACATTTATAAAAATATAGTAGTATCCTCATATATAACAATTCTCCATCAAAAAATCATTGACAATGTTCAACATACATATATGACTACTAAATCAACACTTATCACAAATATCATTATTCCAAGGTAAATTCACAACATTACATCCAAAAATATTAATATCATCATACATAATGATTCTCCATCAAAAACCATTTATAGTTTTCAACACATATAGAGAAACAAGATAATACTAATAATATCCTCATCAACTTTAATAAAATCAACTAATAGGAAAATGTGTGATTATGAGATCAAAATATTTCCTAAACACAATTATTATAAGGTAAATTCACAACATCCATCAAAACATAGTAACATCATAATACACAATAATTCTCCATCAAAAGAATGTTGATAATTTTCAATATATACATAAAATAACAAGATAAAAATTATAATATCATCATCATATTTAATCAAATCAACTAAAAGTCAGTGTATTATTAACAAATCAAAATGTTTGATAGATATAATTATGCTAAGGTAAATTCACAACAACCATAGAAATATGAATCTCATCATACACAATAATTCTTCATAGAAAAATGTAAACAATCTTCAACATATTCATACGTTAACAAGATAGTACCGATGGTATCATCATCATTATAAAATTCAAATGTATGATTACCATATTTAGACATCCCAACTAAATATAAGAAATAACACATGGATAGCTAACAGCACGAAAATCATAGTGAGGATCATCCTCATGATCATTTCCATGATCATCATCCTGACCATCCTAATAATCTCATCCACATAATCATCACTAACATGGTCGCCATCCTCATCATCATCATCTCTGATATATGATGTAATCTAAATATAGTCTATATCATCATCTTTGCAGTCATTACTTGTAGCATTCTCGAAAAAGGTCAATATTACATGTTAGTAATAATTCTATAGCACAATGCATATTTTTTTTACAATGCTAACCATCAAATGAGGTAGGACATAAAAACATTTAATAGTACTAAAAACTAAAATGAAAATATGGTTTAATATATATTGGAGATCCAACTAAGATTACAATTGTAATTCACATTAAGTAGTACAATAATTTTTTAATGCATATGAAGTAGGTACCCATTTGTTCTTCATATTATATTGTGAATGATTCTGATGATGTCCACGCACGATTGGTAAATTAAGAGTTACTTGAAGCTTTATTTGAAATTGAAATTGTAATTCATATTACGAATAGAAGAAATTTTAACAAAAAAAGAATGTCACATGAAATATTGAGTTGTTTTTAATGCATGTACTTCTTTCTATGATAAAATGGATCCTAATGTTTGTTCAGGAACAAATGCTCACAAATAATTACTTTATTTTATCAATTATCAAACTAAATCAATTATACCTAGTGGCGACAATGATTCCGTTCAAATTGTTTTGAACTCGCTAAATATAATGTAAATGAGAAAACTCCATGACCATGACCATGACCGCAACCCCCTCCCTTGCCTCATACACCATCAAAGACAATGAACCTTGAGTTATGACCACGATAGAAACCCCTTCGTTGCCTTGTGTCCACCATCAGAGGCATTGTGTCGGCTTGTAGGGGCCTGAGCCAGGTTTGGAGTTAATTAGCCAAACAAATCATTGTGCTAATGGCCCTTTCGGCAACAATCCATGGACCGTAGACTGAGATCTCACCCGAAGTAGTATGGGGGCACCTAGTACCAGATTTTTGCACCCTTGATATGTTTGAGAGGTTGAACTGGTCCAACTTCTAGTCCCTTCGTGCAGGTTACTTTGCACACTTCCTTGGCCTTTGCTCCCTGATATACTAGCCTTCGTGCAGCCGTAACCAGGGGTTGAGGGGCATCAGTGCTACTCGAGCAGCATTCTACGCTATTCCCCCAAGTCACACATGAGATCTTATTTATCTTCCTCTATCTATCTTCGCGTAAATAGATGGCTTACATTATATTTATTTAAACAACACATATATGTTTGCACAGGATATAAATAATACAGTTGCAATTTATACCCAATAATGCATTTAAACAACAAAAGATACACAGAAATATGGTAAACTTCTCTTTATTAATTCTTCTAATGGATATAGACACAACCTGCCTTGCACACTCAGCTGCAAGGGTCTGTGCACTTAGTTGCGGACTACTAGGCCTCTGCGCACTTAGCTATAGAGACTTCTCCTACTCTACAACCCAAAGACACACTTTACATTTCGATTGAATCTCTTAGACTCAACATGCTTCTTCTAGCTATTTTTTCTATCTTCTTCTACACATAGAATCTCGCTCTATTTATACCATCCCATGGTTCCCGGACCATGGGTAGGTCTAGCAAGCTGACATTACAGTACAAAAATGAGGGTGAATAACCCTATGACTCTATTATGACTACATACTCTGCACCCACAATTTGCGGAGCTTTTACAAAGGACTTGGTCAAAACTTGGGCTTTAAGCCCCAAAACATGCCTTTGGGGGATTCCATGCCCAACACATTAAACTTAGAATTAGGAGTGCTTATGTTTTCTTTTCTCTAATTAATCTCCTAGAAATCAAACCTTGATCAATATATCAAGGACTCCATCAAAGAATAGATATATCACACACGAAGCATAATAGGTTTTTCCAAAATAGTGTGAAATAACACTTATCCATGTTTTATGAAATAACTCGATTGAGTGGAATGAATGGTGGGAAACACTTACCAGGGAAAGTAATATTTTTGGTCCGTCCTTATTTATATTATTATTTTTTCTTCTGAGAATGGATGGAAGTGTTAAAAAATATTCTAAATTTTATTTTTTAATTAAAAAATATATATTTGCTTATGTTTTAGTTTTTTTTTTTAATATATGTTTAGTTTTAGTATTTTTTTTAATTTCCAAAAAGTATATTAGTTTTTTTTTTTTTTTTTTTTTTTTTTTTTTTTTTTTTTTTGTAGCGAGAACATTTATTTTCTTTTTTTATATAGAAATGGATTTTAAACATTCCATTCATGCTAAATTTGTTCTTTTATGATATAAGTTTAAATTATATATAAAAAAGTAACTTAATGCCATGTTCTGTGTCATTGAGATGGGTATTATACATCTCTTCCTTTCTAAGTTATAGAATGTGATTGGGTTTTCTTAATGCAATAAAATTAATTGTGTTCTTCATTTTATCTTGAGATGTTCAACTTGCACCTAATAAAACAGTAAAGTTAAAATAGGTTTGCCTTTGTTCTTCATAGATCTATGGCCCCATTAATCTTGGTCTTAATATATTAATTGTCTTATGGTGGCCTTGAGTGGTGACTCCAATTAGTTGGATGCTTTTTAGATTTCTATTAGTGACATCTATTAGGCTTGATAACACATTATTTAATTTATGAAAATGTGTTATTGTCCATATTATTGTTAAATATTAATATAATATGTTGGGTTTAAGCATGGTTTAGCAAAAAGTTCCCAAAAGGTTTATAGATTGTATTTTATCATCTAATGATTCATTGCTTGATTAAATGGTTATGGATAAATTTTTTTTACTATATTAGCTTGTATGTGATAAATTTAAAGGTCACAACTTCTTTAGATTTTCGTTGATCAATTTCCCTTAAGGCCATCAATTTCACAATAAGGTCTCCTGCTAAGGAAATATAGGAGTCATGAAGTGGCATTTTCCAAGCACTTAAATATTGAAACATGTTTCATTTAGTCACATTATACTTCCTTTCTATGTAAATTCTCCATGAAAATAGACTCATGGATCATGAGGGCCCTCAATAATAAAGGAAAACAAAGAATCCTAAAAGAAAAATGGTAAGAAAAGCACCCATCAATAACGTTCATATAAGAAACAACAATATTAAGTGAGTTTCTACCTCATACAATTAGAAAATGGGTGAGGAATTGCCAAGTAGTAGTGATTGATGCTTAGAAATAGTTGGGTGGAATGATTATTATTTGGGATGATTAGGACATCAATGTTACCAATTTGTTAACCTCTTTTCACATTATGACAATACAATTTTATTAATTGACATTGAGGATTATTACCATGTATCCAATGTCTATGACTCCAATATCGCAAATGGAAAACCTCTATTTCTCAATTCTATTTCCAGCATAACTAATTTATACTCGCCATATCCATGGATTATTGGGAATGACTTAAATATTATAAAGTGTCTCAAGGAAAAGAAAGGATGAATCACAATGTTTACCAAGAGATTTTGTATGTTACATCATCAAATCCCTAAAGTTGTCTCCATTAAATTTCTCAAGCAATCGGTCTCCAACCCACACATGTGCATCAATGAGATGTAATACATGTGTGTGTGGTGACTAACCTAATACATTGTTCTAATAACTCCACAAAGTTAAGTATTTCACTCCATCACATCAATTGACCGTAGTGTGACATAAGTAAGACGATGGTAGACATGAAACCCTTAGGCAACAAAGATTTTCTATATCTTGAATTAGGTGCTTAAACGATGAAGTGAAAATGCAAGGGGAAAAGAGGACTTCATGATTTAGCCATCACAAACATGTGATCAACTATGACTAGGAATGTATATATTTATATGTTTTCCAAAGAGGAAGTGAATACATGAGTTACCATTCATTGGGATTTTTTTTTTTTGCTTTTTCTTTAATATAGGACTTGGGGAATGACATTTTCATAAGTTTGGAACAACTCATATATATAAATTTACATGAATTTTCACTTCACCCTTAGAGTTTAAACTTAGATAAATCATTCTAGTGTATCTTTAATTATTTTGTCTTTCACTTTTTTATTTTATTTCATCACAAATGAGAAAAGGTGAAATATTTTGCCACAAAACTATGAATTCTTAATCATAAAGGAGGGATGTCATGAAAACAAATTAATGATGTTATTATCTATGAAAATGATGGGTATTCTTGAGAAAAACTTGTCCTTTCTAATGTCTCCTCACTGTTTGAGAGGGAGTGAGGGTGGACACCATATTATCCATGTGTCATGTACTATGGTGAGGAATGACAGTCATAAGCCTAGTAAAGACACTAGTAGGGATTATGGTGGATTGGATAAACATCTGAGACCTATATTCTTTGAGAATTTGTACTTTGACTAGGACCAACTGCCATAAGTCAAGTACATTAATGCAAGATAAGGATAATCATGAGGATCGACATTTACTGATGTCAAATATTATGATAGTGCATTAGGAAATGATCATGTGACGGGATACCTTGTGAACATCTTGGTGGGGTAAGTACCTAGAGATTTAGTGGTGTCAAAATATATGCCTCCCAACATTGTGCTCTAATCTAATGGAGAGATAAAACTTCTTAGTAAAGGCCTTGCTATTTTGACAATGTTGGCTATGATGATATAAATCATCATTGATTCTTATCAATCCAAATCCCTTCTTATATAATTTTTTCATCTGGAGACTACTTTTTTGTCTCATTATGATTACCTCCCTAGTAAATTAGAGGGTGTCTTGAAAAGTGTAACTAGTGTCGGTCTTCATAATTCGATAAAGTGTAATTTTTATCATTAATATTTAATATTATATTCACTATTATTATTTCATTTTTGTCTAAGATTGTTCTTCGTGCTTGGAATACAGTGCTTAGAGGAGTATTGCAATGATTGGACAGTGTTGGAGTCTAATTGAATAACCAAACCAAAGCTCAGGAGTGGTAGTGCTTAAATAATATGCAGAACAAAGTTCGGGAAGGAGTCAAGTGGAACAACAATCGAAGTTAAAAATCAATAAAAGGAAGAAGTGATGAAGTAGCAGTGCACAGAACTGTTGGATCAGTCAGATCAACAAACATGATTAACGGAAGATGAGTAGTGGAGATATTATCATGGGATATTAAGTTAATAGATGGATGGATCATTCAAGTCATGTGTTGATAGAAGGGTGGAAAATGTGCAGAAATGATGGAGCGGTCTTCGTAGGTGGTAAGCAATATCTTGCCCGCCCTAAAAGTTGTAAGAGAAATTCCTAAATTTCACGCAATTAGCCTAAGTGGGTGACACATAACACATGAAAACAAATTTTCTTGAGCACTCTCGGTTAGATATCGGTCGTGCAAGACTTCACACGAGATTGTGTGATAGCCATTGGATCATGTAAGGTTGATCAACGGTGGAGATCAGCCAAGCTAGTTGGCAAGAAGGTGGTGTGATGGTCATTGGATCAAGAGAAATAGATCAATGGTGGAGATTTGGAGCACCTAAAGTCAAATGTTGAAATCAATACGTCAGTTATGCAACACGTGGTTGACAATGATTGATCAGCTTCATTGTGGATAAGACGGTAATGAAATCTACAGGTATAATCTGATTAAGATGTGATTTATTAGCTTCCGCATATATTATGCATGAATAAAGTGCTAAAGAAAACGAGAATATGAGTGAGATATTATTACAAAAAGAGAGTAATGGGAAAAGATGACGATGAAATGAACCAAGTACTGAATCAAGACAACAAACTCCAAACCTCATGCAAGAACTATAAATCTATGTTTTTGGGCTTGCTGAAGTGTCTCCTCCTCAAGTCATGGTCCAAGAGGGATGAGGTGAGGGTGAGACACCTGGTGACAACCATATGGGTATCTCTTTCTCCTTGCTAACCTGCTAATTGAAAGAAGGCACAAATGGAAGTAAACTAAAACACAACCAATCTACTCTACAATGCTATAATGGAAATGTCACTACTTAAGAAAATGAACAATTAAACCATGAACCTACCTAACATACATGTATAAGAAAGAGGAGCCTTTGCTGCTAGGTTTAGGCCCTAACCCAAGATCTTCAGCCCTCTGAGTTAACTCAGTGATCGCTCAAAACAAAACTCATTCTTATTATCAAAATCATGGATTACATAAAAAACTGTCACAAGTCTTGGAGCTCGAAAATAAAGTAGAGTTTTACAATCGAAAGTCTAAATCCTACTAAGGTCTTTGGCCTATCCACTTATACATATGAAGTCTTCAACGAATTCATTAAAATTAGGGATGCTTGGCTCCAAAGACGAGATAAACTAGTGCTTCGACTTTCACTTGCAATGTTGCCTTCTAATCCTCATGATTTGGTTGCTTGCACTTTGAACTGATGGAGGAATATTCAAATGGGGGGGTAGTAAATGAGGAGTACGTACCTCCTATAATTCCTCTCCCTTGTCCCATTTGAGTTTTGACCAAGGTCTTTGCCAAAATTCCTTGCTTTTATCCTTTAATCCTACATTAAATGCACATTAGACTAGAAAGCAAAATATCGAACTCTAACTCATCTCATAAATAAAATATAATCAAAAGTATGAAATAAGTTGTGAGAATAGTTGGTTTGACTAAGCTAGGAGGTGAATTAAGGCCCATATAATTACCCAATGATGAGGCTCATCACCTTTTTTGTGCTAGATCCTAAATGATGTAATTTTGACCTCTTAAAATTATACATGAACCTCCCTATTAGATCCTCAAGGCTCTCATATTATTTTTTAGTCATTCTAAATATTTGTTCTTTAAGATCATGATATTTATATTTTTCTAGAAATATATTTTACATATCATTCCATGATCTTATTGAATTAGTCCATAAACTCATAAACCATTTAAGAGTTTTATCCTTCAATATTTCCAGAAACAATCTCAACTTTTGATCGTTTAGTAAGTAACCATAATATCTATAAAGGATTTAAAACTCAAAGAGAAAGGTTTCCAGATTCTATGACCTAATCCCATGGTATTTGGGAAGGAAATATGGAGGGATGTTCATCATATGAACATTCACATTAGTATCTTGAATGGGTAATCCAAGAGGATCTACTTCATTGTCATCATCTCCATCCAGTTCTTCTACGTTCTCTACCACTGCTTCTTCTTCTACCTACAAAAGTGGATGATGATGTTGTTCATATTGCACCACGTGATCAGGTGGGGTGTTTGGTAGTAATTCTTTTATGTTTTTTATTGAAAAATTGGATAAGAATGCTAATGCAATGCAATTTTGGAAATGAAATATGCCTAATGAAATTTTTGTTTTTGGAGAAATGAATCAAATAGGGAAGGAAAAAATGAATATCTTGACACCTCCCTGACAACATCACCAACAAGTGATGACCCTCAACATTGCAACAAGAATTTTTCAACTCCCAATTCTACCAAGTTAAATTATCAATCTGGGGTTTGAGGAAAGTTAAGAGGTATTGAAATTATATGTACAACATAAAATTTGTCCTTCTTTTGTTGATTTGATGTAATGGAGTGAATTTCATGAAATAAAAGCCTAAAGTATTTGTAGAAATTGAAATGTTTTTCTATTTGTTAGAAATGAAAATGCTACTTTCTAAAATGTAAACACTAGTCCTAATTGCAAGAAGATAACATTTATGTTATTTGCAGGAATGAAAAGTACTTGTCTATTTGTAGAATGTAGACATTGTTCTAATTGAAAAAATCCGAACCATTATTCTAATTCCTCAATGTGAAATTTTTCCTTCAAGTGAAACTAATATTATAAAAGAAAACAATGTGTAATTCAAATCCAAAGAGAATAAATTCAAAGAAATAGGTCTAATCTACTTCGTAAAAAATTAATGTCCTAAGTGGTGTTTATTCTTCTCAAATCATGGATTTAGTCCTAGGGGTCAACATTCAAGCCTAAGAGGCAAACAACTATTGGAAATAATACTGGGAGGGGGGGAGGGGGGTGAATCAGTATTAACAAATCAATAAAATTTTCATTTAAATTATTAGATTCATATACACTACTTCAGTTAAGGATACTCATGTGTATATGCAACTAGCGTATATCCAGAGTCAGTTAGTTGATCTTTAATGAGTGCGTCAGAACATTATTAACCATATGAACAGTAAACAGGTGTAGTAAAGCAGAACAGGTCATCACACATAAGAAGCACACATGAACACCATGATATAAGGTGGAAACTCAATGTGGGTGAAAACCACCTGCTGTAATTCATCTCTATCTTCTTTTAATAAGAAAATTCTTTCTACAATATTTATGTACTGGTGCAATCTTATACCAATACACAGGATTCTACCTACAAAAGGTTACAACCTTCTCCCATTCTCTAGTTTCTACTAGAAGGGAGCTACAACCCATTTAGCTCTTGTACTAGCTGAACCGTTTACTAGTACGTAGGCACTAGCCTACTAAAGGCTCCAACCTTCACTCATTTTCCAGTTGCTACTGAAAGGGAGCTCGAACCCCGTGGCTCTTTTACTGGCCGATATGCTTACTAGTACGTAGGTGTTGGGCTACAGAAGACTACAATCTTCTCTCTTCCTCCAGGGACCACGTGTCATAAATTTTCATACTAGATACTCCTAAAGCACACCACCATAATTTGAAGGCCACGTTTCATCCAATTTCCATACTGGACCCATCAACAACATTGAAGCACAAAATAAATCACCACTGAAAAACACCCATCAACTACACTTGCATCATCGATCTCTGAATCACCCAATATTGAAACATTGAAACCCTGTCAACAACACAGTCACTAGAACACATAATAGACAACAAAACTCTATAACAACAACCAGATCCAACTGCAACTTTGAAATATCATACTTCATACTGTATATGCTACTCTGATGAACCCAACCTACATGTATATGCACTTTTACCAAAGCGAACCCGCGTATAGATCTGCAAATTCTAACTTCTAACTTTGCAGCTATTCCAAACATCAATTATATCCAGAACATAACATTTACAGAATAAACATGCATCAATAATTCAAATCTATTCTATCCATGATCAAACCATATAATGCTAAAACATTCCAAGCCTTAAGATCCCAATCCATTTTTCATCATCATCCTCATGGGTGCATCCTTGGTTCAGATCAAGCAAAGCATCGCAAACCCATTACTCGCATACTAGATCTCACACTTCATCAGAAATTCAATCCTTGCACCCATTCTCCTCTTGGTCTAATGATCTTCTCCTCATATAGTCTTAAGCCTTACTGAATACCATGGTGCAAGACTGCTTAGAACCAATACTTGGGACCCAATACTTGGGGTCAATACTTCGGATCAAATACAATGGATCAATACCCAAATACCATGGACCAAATACCACCGGCCGAAACTTAGATTTCAAACATGTACACACCTTTCGTTCTGTGAACCTGTGTGTGTACGTATACGCACCTTTTGTTCTGCTAACCCACGTGTATATGCACTTTCATATAGGTTAACCTGCGTATACCTCTCTCTGATCATTGATTCTTTGCTCTTGACCTGCTACACTATGATCTGTCATCTGAGTGAGTTTCCATCAAGGACAACACCTGTATCATACCTCTGAGTGAGTCTCCATCAAGAACAACACCTGTATTATAATGCCAACAATCTCCCCCTTTGGACTTGAGGGCAACAACTACACCAAGTCACTCTCCCCCTTTGACATCAATGGCAAAGTACACACCAAGATATTCTCTTCCTTGATATACATTCTCCTGTCCATACTCCTCCTAAGTACCTACTGAAATCTTTGATTGAGCTCCCCCTTTGTACATGCCAAGATGTACCAATCCATCCATGCTCCCCCTGAGCACTTGCAAGGTTTACAAAAGCATAACATGACTCTATACATACATTGCTAATGACCTTCCTAAAGACTCATACATACATCAATCTCCCAACCAAGTGAGGATACACCATTTTTGACACATCCACCCAACCAAGTGGGGATATACCAAAACTTTATACATGACTCAAAAATAAGAAACATTACATCATGCATCCCATGCATTGTGGGGTTACAAATCAAAGACTAGAAAACTAATCAAGACCATGATAGTCATTAGCAACTATCACACACCATATATGATTTGCACCATCAACATCATCATCTAGCCCTGTAACCTGCAGTACCATTCTTTTGACCAACCAACAAGATGTATCATTTAGCCACATAAGCATCATCACCAAAGACTTCTAACCATAATTCCAACAATGCATTATTTGTAGTATATACTCCCCTTGAACTTGTGTCATGCCATCATCAACCAGTGATTGAACCATATCAGACTTTTGTACTGTTGGTTTTCTTCAGAAAATCATATATGCGACTGTGTAGCATCTAACTCACGTATATACACAATGTTTCTTCATGAAACCTGCGTATAAGATTTAGAATACTGATGTTCCACATTTTCAGCTTCCTTTGAGTCTGTCATGTCTGTGTACTCTGCTATGCCACATATTTCTGGGTGTACTTCCTTTTTCTTCCATATCTTCAACTGTGATGATGTTTTCTCCTTTTGGTATGGTGCCCAAAATCTTCTCCTGCATTCCTTTGCTATATGTCCAAGCTTGTTACATGCATAACATCTTGCATGTTTCATATCCCTCCTATAACAGTCAATGGATTTGTGACCAAACATATTGGAAGCAAAACAATATCCCTTGAAGTACCTGGAACGTGATGATTTTTCTGTGTGATGGTCTTGAACCATTCTACTTCTACATCTGGCTGCAACATGTCCAAGATTATTACATACATAACATTCAACATTATTCATTGGAGGAAATAATCGTCTATCACTTCCACAGTTAGAAGCAGAAGATTTTCTTTGAGGAATTTCTTTCCTTGGCTATTAATGGGGTTGTCCTCTGATCTCCTTTGTTAAGCATTTTTGATTTCTCATTAGAGTTCCTTGCCTCGCCTTGTGAGCAAGATTCACCTTCAACATATTCATAAAAACCAAGACATGTTTTGATAGCAAGCAACCTTTGACTACTAAGAATATCATCCAAAATCATAGTACTGTCTTGAAATCGTATTAGTTTATCCTTTTCTTCTAATTTACCTTTCAAGATATTTAACTCAACCTGATGTTGTTCTTGCTTTTCTAGATATTTCTTCTTCAAAATTTCTTGAGAGTTTCTTCCTTCTTCCACTTGTTTCCTTAGTTTGAGAATCTCTTTTTCTTGTTCTTCATTTAGCTACTGCAACATTTGACAAACTTTGAAGGAACATTCCAGCTGAGCTTTTAAGCTGATAATTTCTTCTTTGAGGGCACTCTCCCTTTTTCTAAGTAGATCTCGTTGATCTAGGATTTTATCTGATGATTCATTTGCTTGCTCCTCTTCAATCTGAGGTGGTTCAGAATCTGAATACTTGATTCCACTTAATGGCAGGCTGTCATTGTTCCTTTGAGTTGTCTTCTACTTTTGACATGCTTTCTTCCCCATTGTTCTATGGATCTCCTTCAAGCGATCAAGCTTCTACCAAAGGACCAGCTCTGATACCAATTGTTGGAAAGAATACTGGGGGGGGCATCAGTATTATCAAATCAATAATCTTTTCATTTCCATTATCAGATTCATATACGCTACTTTAGTTTAGGATACCCACGTGTATACACAACTATGTTTAATGCAACTAGCGTATATCTAGATTCAGTTAGTTGATCTTTAATGAGTGCATCAGAACATGATCAACCATATGAGCAGAGTACAGGTGCAGTAAAATAGAATAGATCATCACACATAAGAAGCGCACATCAACACCATGATACAAGGTGGAAACCCAATGTGGGTAAAAACCACCTACTGCAATTTGTCTCTATCTTCTTTTTATAAGAAAATTATTTTTACAATATTTATGTACTGGTGCAGTCTTATACCAGTACGTAGGCTTCTACCTACAGAAGGCTACAACCTTCTCTCATTCTCTAGTTTCTACTAGAAGGGATCTACAACCCCCTTAGCTCTTGTACTAGCTGATCCATTTGCTAGTACATAGGCGCCGACTTACTGAAGGCTCCAACCTTCACTCATTTTCCAACTACTACTAGAAGGGAGCTTGAACCCCCTGGCTCTTGTACTAGCCAATATGTTTACCAGTATGTAGCCACCATCCTACAGAAGGCTATGATCTTCTCTCTTCCTCCAGGGACAATGTTTAAAAAATTTTCATACTGGATACTCCTAAAGCACACCACCATAATCTGAAGGCCACGTTTCATCCAATTTTCATACTAGACATGTCAACAACACTGAAGAACAAAATCAATCACCACTACAAAACACCCATCAACTACACCTACATCATCGATCTCTAAATCACCCAATACAGAAACATTGAAACCCTATCAACAACATAGTCACCAAAACACAGACCAGACAACAAAAATCTGTAATAACAACCAAATCCAACTGCAACTTCAAAATATCATACTTGATATTGTATATGCTACTATGATGAACCTAACCTGCGTGTATACGTGCTTTTACCAAAGCGAACCTACATACAGAACTGCAAATTCTAACTTATAACTTTGTAGCTACTCCAAACATCAATTATACCCAGAACATAACATTTACAAAATAAACATGGGTCAATAATTCAGATCTATTCTATCCATGATCAAAGCATATAATGATAAAACATTCCAAGCCTTAAGATTCGAATCCATCGTTCATTATCATCCTCATGGGTGCATCCTTGGTTCAGATCAAGCAAAGCATCACAAACCCATTACCTGGATACTAGATCTCACACTTCATTAGATATTCAATCCTTGCACCCATTTTCCTCTTGCTCTAATGATCTTCTCCTTATATAGTCTTAGGCCTAACTCAATACCGTGGCCCAAAACCACTTAGAACCAATACCTGGGACCCAATACCTGCAGTCAATACTTCGTATCAAATACCATGGACCAATACCCAAATACCATGGACCAAATACCACAGACCAAAACTTAGATTTCCAACATGTACACACCTTTCCTTTTCTGAACTTGTGTGTGTATGTATATGTGCCTTTTGTTTTGCTAACCCATGTGTATATGCACTTTCATTATGGTTAACCTCCGTATACCTCTCTCTGATCATTAATTCTTTGCTCTTGACTTGCTACACTATGATCTAACATTTGAGTGAGTTTCCATCAAGGACAACACCTGTATCATAATGCCAAAAAAAATAAGCTTTTCAAGCACATTTGGTCATGCTTACAGGTGCTACGGGACGACTAAATGAGTGTTACATGAGGTGCTACAAGAGGCCCTGTTTTTCTGTAGTAGGAAATAACTTGCTGAATTCCCAAGTAAATCAAATGAATATAGGATGGGGATTATTTTTCTTATCAAGTGGGATTCCTTGGGGCTCTAGTCCAAGTGGAATCACTCCAAAATACCCTTGTTAACACGTGCTAGGAATAGCAGAAAATTACTACACTAAAAACTGGAAATTCAAGAACTAGTGAGCTAATTAACCTACCAAATGCCTAGCCTAATCAAGTGAAAATGCTATGGGATAGTTTTTTTTATTAACTTGAGTGTGTTTATGACCCAATACAAGTGTATTCATCTCAATGAATCTCATTAACATGTTTTAAAAAATATCATAATGTTACTACTATTTTGCTACAAGAGACTTCCAAAATGTTTAAATTTGTGAACTAGTAAACCAATCGAGGTAGATAAATGATTAATATGAATTTTAAAAGTTTTTGTAACCCTAAATCATGCCTGTGAATTTGTAAATAACCTGAATAACAAATCACTTCAATTATTTAACTAATGTAACCTACAACAAAAGAAGCATGAATAGTAAATCCAGGAATAAGATATGTAAGTGAAAAAGACATTCAAAGGAAACAAAGAAATGATAAAAGAGGGATATGAGGCACTTTGGATGGACAAGGCGAATGAAATCTAGAGTCATATGAAGAAAACCAAGCTTTAGAACCTAAAAATGGAACCAAACTTTATTGTTCTAGTCAATCCAAATAAATCCCTGCTAGAAATGAAAGTGATGCCACTAAACAACAATTTTTCTCCACAATAAGACTAAGAAATACATGCCTCTAGAGGAAAATTAGAATTGGTAGTTATACAAAATTTATGGGGAAGCATTCTCTGTGAAAGGAGTAAGATTTTCCCTACAAAATCCCTGAAATAGTGGATCTGGTTCCCAACTCTAGAAATTTGCATTAAATGAAATGGAACAAATTCCTAGATGTTCTCAATCACTAGAGCTCCATCATTTGTGCAACTATTTCATAATAGTTTATTCATTTCTTATCCAATAATGTTCCTCCTATAGCAGGGAGC
Organism: Pinus taeda; assembly: GCA_000404065.3. NCBI lineage: Eukaryota > Viridiplantae > Streptophyta > Pinopsida > Pinales > Pinaceae > Pinus > Pinus taeda. Next base: position 228,344 of record APFE031501004.1, read on the forward strand.
TAGTTCATAGGATATCTCATCCTCCAAATCTTCAAAATCTGCTCAACATTCTCATAATATTCTACAAAAATAAATAATAATAGGTACAAATATGTAATTGTCTCTAAACCTCCCTAATGGAAATATTAAAGCTAAAAATATATCATCTAATGCAAAAAAGAGGTTCAACATGCTAAAGGATAGTCAAATGGGCCTTAATTTATGTCTAATTTGGAGGCCCATCATTCTTAACAAAGAATCGATCAACCATAAAGTGACTCTGGAATGAAAGACCACAATATATACAATAGGCTCCAAAATTCAAGCATAGACAAAATTTTGGACGGTGTTTCTTGTAGCGACAACACTTGGTGACACACATCTAGTAAACCTATGTTTCAGTTAATTCATCATATGTTTGTCTTTAGCCAATGCATCAATACTTTATTAAACATTAAAAAGAAAATAACCATGTGATGTAAGAACAAAATAAGTCATGACACATAAGAAACACACATGAACACAATAATTTAAGGTGGAAACTTAATGCAGGAAAAAACCACCTACCATTGTTGTCTATGACTTCTCCCTAATATAATGAAAAATATTTTTTTTACAATCTTGTACTAGTGTAAACTCTTAACAGTATGCAGGCACCCACCTGTAAAGGGATACAACATTCGCTCATTCTCCAACTCCTACTGGAAGGGAGCTCCAACCCCACGATCTGATTACTAGCTACTACTAGAAGGAAGCTTCGACTTCTTCACTGAAGGCTCCAACTGTTAGAAACCTCAATAGACTATTGGTTGTGTTATATTCTTTCCACAACTAGCCCACACAGTTAACCGTGGGGTTAGAGGGGGGGCAGAGCCCCCCTTCATTACACCGATTGCATAGCGGGGGGGTCACAGGGGGTTTGAGGTGTACTCGTAACCCCAGTTTATGGGGTCCAAGGCAGCGCCGCAGAAAATTTTGGTTTTGGACCCTATGTCAGGTTGGGTGGACCCACCTATGGTTTTATGCATGATTTTCACACATGTTTTTTGGATGTGATGGTTTTCGGTCCATGGTATTGGACGCAATGGTTTTTTGGTCCATGGTATTGGATGCTTCGACATGTATAAATATGTATTATAACATTGAAAGGATCATAATGAACAATCAAGCTTGTAGTCCTGGTTTTGGGATCCAGAGGAAAATCTTTGTGTATATGTGTTTTATGTGTTATTCTCTCACATTGTTTATTTTATGTGTTTTAGAATTCTTATACAGGTAATTTCTATACGGGGTTAAAACCTACATTTGGTATTGGAGCAGTTTTGGCTTCAAGGGGATGCCTTTGTTGCTGACGGGTTTCGCTCAGGCCTGTGGTAGACTTTGTTCAGTGGGAGATCTATGAGATCGATTCTGGTGGTGAAAAGAGATGGCGAGCAGTGGAAATATAGATATCGAGAAATTTAATGGTTGGATTTTTGAGTTGTGGAAACTCAAGATGGAGGGTCTGTTGGTGGATAAAGATTAGTGAATCGTTGTTGGAAATAATACTGAGAGGGGGGGTGAATCAATATTATCAAATTCTTTTCAATATGCCTTCCTTAATTTAATCTTTAGATATTGACCATTAACTTGTATGTCAGTACCATATAATAATGAGCATGAAACAAGAAAAACAGATAGTCACACCAAAGAACACCAGATATAAGGTGGAAACCCAATGTTAGTGAAAACCACCTGCTGCAATATGTCTCTATCTTCTTTCAATTAGAAACTTCTTTTACAATGATTCTGTACTGGTGTAGTCCTTTACCAGTACGCACGTTGCGACCTGCAGAGAGCTACAACTCTCTCTCGTTTTCCAGTCTCTCCTGGAAGGGAGCTACAACCCCCTTAGCTCTTTTTCTTCTTTAAGGACCATGTTTCATAAATTTTCAGACTGGATCCATAAACATCAAATAATAATCAAGTACATGTAAATCACCCATCTCCTTATAAAATCAACCAATGAATCACCCAATTCTTCAAAATGTTGTAAACAGAAAGGTAATACCAGACATCTAAACCTAGAATTCTGCAGCAATAGATAAAAGATAGTCAACAAATGTTTCAAGATAAGACCACAACTTCACCAACAGGGGCCTGCTTATATTCGCAGCTCTTCTGAGTCTGAACTGCGGAGATCCGCACTAGTCGTTCTTCTGCTCTATGTACTTTTCTACAAATCTGCACCTTTACTTTCTGACTTACATTGTACATCCGCATTGTGCCTTCTGCTATCCTGCGTACCTCGCACTTCACCTTTTTCTGTTCTGCGTGCACCCCGCATTGTGCCTTCTCCTTTTCTGCGTACCCCACACTGTGCCTTTGGATGCGCTGCGTACCCCGCACTGCACCTTTAGATCGCCTGCAGACTTCTGCTTAGGGCCAAATTTGTAGTCCTTCAATGTGCCACAGTCAGTCAGATCCACAGATATGCTCATGCGCCCGGGAGATCACGACTCATCAATAGATTCGCCTTATGTTTGATTTAGATCTATCTTTTAAAATCATTCACCCAAAATTTCAGATCTTAAGATATTCGAATTTTTTTTTACAAGTGTGTGGCCATGAGATCTCCTTTCCCTTTTATGGGCAAGCCTTTCACAATACCATGGTCCAAAACCATAAGAACACAATACCATGAACCCAATACCTTGGATTAATATTTGCAGATGCAATACCATAGAACAAAACCATAGGATCAAAAATTGTTGGACTAAAACCATGAACCATTCATGAAAATTCCCACGTGCATGCGCTTTTATGCATTGGAGAGAATGAAATTGGGGTCCACACCTTCTGAACAGAGCACCTGTGTGCATGACCGCACCCCTTGGACGGCGTACCTGCGGGCTTGTAGCTTCTTCTAGGATTACCTACGGGTATCTTAATTTCCATGATTTTGAGTGCCTGAACTGAGATCTGCCACAAGAGTGTGTTGCCATCAAGTACAACACCTGTACCATAGAGCCAAACCAGAATCATAATGCCAACAATCTCCCCCTTTGGACTTGATGGCAACCTCAAGATCCTCAATGTCATTCTCCCCCTTTGACACCAAGGGCAAAGGGTTATGCTCCCGCTGAGAACATGCTTAAGTCTTTGCTCTGCTGATAATGCTCCATAATCCACCATTAAGTTCTTCAAGAAGAACCATAATCCACCATGACCATGAAAGAGATAGAGACATATTACAGCCATGTTCAGATCAGCATCCATGTTCTCCTTCTATGCTACCATAATGCCAATAATACATTATATGTGCTCCCCCTGAACTTGTGCCATCGGTCTACAACCAATCCATAAACCAGCAAATGTACGCGTATACCACATTTAAACCTTGTGTACAACCAACAGATGATATTCAACAACAAGATCATGCATCAACTACCCCCAGCTTTTGGCTGAGGTATTAAGAGGTCTCCCTGGGCAATGGTTTGGTGAGAATATCAACAACTTGTTCCTTAGAAGGAACATACTCCAACTTGACCTTTTTTTCAATCACTTGTTCCCTGAGAAAGTGATACTTGATCGGTATGTGCTTGGTCTTTGAATGCATGACTGGGTTCTTTGATATGCTGATTGCACTTGTATTATCACATAACATGGAGATAGGTGGAGTACAAGTGATTTGAAAGTCCTGCAAGGTCTGCATCATCCAAATAAGTTGAGTGCAACAAGATGCAGCAGCCACATATTCCGCTTCAGCTATAGATAAAGAAATTGAACTCTGTTTCTTGTTGAACCAAGATACTAATCTAGAACCCATAAAGAATGCACCACCACTTGTGCTCTTCTTGTCATCCATGCTTCCAGCCCAATCTAGATCTGTATAAGCATGAAGTGTGAGATCTGTATCTCTAGGGTACCATAAACCATAGTTTTGAGTTCCTTGAAGGTACTTAAAGATTCTCTTCACTGCTTGAAGATGAGTTTCCTTTGGATTTGCCTGAAATATTCCAACTATTCCCACTGCGTGCATGATGTCTGGTCGAGTACCTGTCAAATAAAGTAGACTTCCAATCATAGTCCTGTAGGTTGGTTGATGTACTGCAGCTGATTCATCATTTACACTGAGGCTACATCCTGTGACTATGGGGGTACATACTAGTTTTGCATCTTCCATGCCATATTTCTTCAAAATCTGCTTGAGATACTTGGTTTGAGACAAGAACATTCCGTCTTCATTTTGTTGGATTTGTAATCCAAGAAAGTATGTCAGTTCTCCAAGCAAGGACATTTCGAATTTTTTCTGCATCATCAAGGCAAAGCTTTGACTCATAGCTTCTTCATTGCTGCCAAAGATAATAGCATCTACATACACAACAAGTATTAGCAATTTGTCATTTTCAATTTTTATATAAAGATTACTATCTGTTGATACCTTTGAAAAACCTTGTTCATGAAGATATTTGTCCAAACGATAGTACCAAGCCCTTGGAGCCTGTTTAAGACCATAGAGAGCCTTTTTTAGTCTACATACAAGATTTGGATCATTCCCAAGGATGAAACCATCTAGTTACTCAATGTACACTTCTTCTTCTAAGTCCCCATTCGGAAAGGCTGATTTCACATCCATTTGAAAAACTTTGAACTTTTGAAAGCTTGAGAGAGCAAGGAACATTCGGATGGCCTCAAGTCTAGCAACAGGAGAAAAAGTTTCTTCAAAGTCTATTCCTTCTTGTGGAGCATACCCTTTACAAATAAGTCTGGCCTTTTTTTTGATAACATCCCCATTTTCATTCAACTTGTTCTTGAAGATCCATTTTGTCCCTATGACATTCTTATGTTTTGGTCTAGGAACCAACTCCCAAGTGTTGTCCTTTTCAATCTGCTCAAGTTCTTCATCCATTGCCTTGATCTAGCATTCATCTTTGCATGCCTCTTTTAAATTTTGTGGATCAGTGGAGGAGAGCAATGCCAAATAGCTTGAGGCTTCTGCAATTATTCTTCTAGTTTGTACACCTGCTTCTTTCTGCCCCAAAATTTGAGATTCTGGATGATTCTTCTGAACGTACCTAGATGGAGTCCTTTGTTCTATCCTTATCTATTCCTCTGGTGCCCCTTGAGGTTCTTCTTCATCATCTGTCTGATTTGGAGAGTAGTCCTCATCCTCTTCGATATCTTCATGATTTACTTGCCTAGGGATGTATCCTTTTTCATCAACCACTACATCAATGTTGTCGAAAATTCTTCCAAGTCTTTTATTATAACTCTTATATGCTTTGTTGTAGGGAGAATAACCAAGGAGAATGCATTCATCTACTCTGGGTTCAAGTTTGTTGTTCATCAGTATTCTTAATATAGAATTTTCTCCCAAATATTTTGAAATTCTTTACCGAAGGAGTCTCACCATACCAGAGCTCATGCGAAGTTTGAGTGTTATTCACTTGAACATTTGTTTTGTTGAGAACAACAACTGCAACATATGCAGCTTCACCACAGAAGGTTGCGGGAGTTCTAGACTCATCAAGCATAGCACAAGCTATTTGTTGGATTGTTCTGTTCATCCTTTCCACCACTCCATTTTGCTGAGGAGTCCAAGCTGTAGAGAATTCCCTTCTTATTCCATGTTCTTCACAGAAATCGAAAAATTCATTTGAGGGAAACTCCCCACCTCTGTCGAACCTGAGGCACTTGATTTTGTAATATGATTCATTTTCAACCAAGGCTTTCAAGGATTGGAATTTTTCGAATGCTTTGTCCTTGTGCTTCATAAGTCCTAACCAAACCATCCTGGAGAAGTCGTCAATGAATAATATAAAGAATTATTCTCCTCGAGGTGACCTTGTCCTAAATGGACCACATACATCTGTATGGACTAGCTCAAGAGGCCTACTGGCAGATCCTTCCTTCTCAAGGAAGTTAGTTCTAGTTTTCTTCCCAAACTAACATGATTTGCATATGGTGTTGTCTGGAATTTTGATGTCTAGAAGACCACGACCTGCCTCGTATTTGCATGCTTTCCTTCTTTGTGAAAAGCTTAAATGGCCCAACCTCAGGTGCCATAACCAGTGTTCATCATTTTTGCTCAAATAACATTGTTGTTCTCCTTCTTCAAATACGTATAGATTATTTGGAGTTCTTCGGCCTTTGAGAACTGTTCTTCCTATATCAAGATCACGAACACTACACCCATCTGATCGAAATATTACCTCGGTTCCATTATCGCACATCTGACTGACACTCAATAGATTATGCTTCAAGCCATTAACATGCAAAACATTTCTAGCTTTGACCTTTTCTTTCAACTGAGCAATGCCTTTTCCTTTTATGGTTGCAGGGGTATCATTTCCAAAAGAAACTTTTTTTCCCTTTTCTAAAGTAGTATATGATTCAAGTTTTTCTTTATCACCTGTCATATGCTTCGAACATCCGCTGTTGATGTACCATTGATTTTCCTGTCCTTCTGCATATAAAGTTATCCCACATCTTTCTGGTTGTGGTTCCTTCATTCTCCATGTTTTCGCACTTGATGTTTGTTCGTTCTAAGTCGTCTTCCAAAACCTGCTCCTGCATTCAGAATCTTCATGACCAAAATTATTACAAATAGAACATTCAATTTCACTTTCAAGGGCGGAAAAGTTATTATAGGTCCTCTTCATGATTGCAGGCATACTTCTTTGTTTTTGAGCCTCTCTAGTCATGATTGTCTTATAGGCAACACATTGAGCTGCTTTGTGACCAAAGATATGGCAAGAGAAACATTGGCCATTGAAGAAATTCCTGCGACTATCATCCAACCGATTGTAGTTTCTACTGACATCCATTCTTGAAGAAAATTGGGAAGATTTTACCTGTGGCTGGTT